>LJIJ01000103.1:0-292273 GCA_001718145.1 Orchesella cincta | reverse complement strand
ATTATTATTATTATTATTATTATTATTATTATTATTATTATTTATTACAAGTTAGCATCCCATTACAGGGTCCTTACGCTAACAGGTTGAGGTTGAATTTTACATATAATAATGAATGTTATAATGTTATTGAGTGTTTGTATACATTAAAGGTCAAAAGGTCAAAATTAAATCAAGAATTAGGGATTTTTTTTTACATTATTGAAAGAATTTAAAAAGAAAACAAAAAAAAAAAACAGGTCAATCTGAAAAAAGACGCACTACGTCTTCTATACATGAATATGATCACAGAACAAGAGTTGATTTGTCACTTTCTAGATAATAACTTCTAAGTTCGTTTTTGAACACGTTTATCGTTGCAGCTTTCCTAATTTTTTCTGAATTTTTATCCAAATGTTGGTAAGTGTGTAGTTGATAAAGTTGTCAAAGTTGTTTCTGGTTGTATAACTGTTTATACCTGTACGCATTTCACGGAAGCTAGTATTTTCTTCTTCTACCCGATTGTTAAAGGCTTCGTGTGTATTTCCGTGTCTGCTGTTGTAGGCGAGGACGGCTAGTTGGTATTTATATTGTGTTTGTGGTGACATCCAGTTTTCGCAGTTGTTTCCTCCCTTGCTTTGCACAATATTTTTTGCACTTCTGAATATCTTGTTGATGGATTTAAACTGCTGGTTGCTGCAATCACCCCATACAGGTATCATGTAAAATAGTTTAGAGAGCACTAGCGCTTCAGTCAATATTCGTAATTCTCTTCCCGAGACTAAATTGCGGATGGATCGTATTTTCCAGAGAGCCTTGTTGCAGCTTTTCTTGGTTTTTTCAATTTGTTCGGTCCATTTCATTTTGTAGTCTTTAATAAGTCCTAGGCTTTTCATGGATTTAGCGGCAGTGATCGCAGTATCTTGGATTTTTATTTTGTAGTCTACAGTTGGTTCATTAGTTTTGGCCGGTATAACTAACAGTTCTGTTTTATCAGCATTATTTGCCAGGTTATTGTTTTCCATCCATTTGATAATATTGTCACAGTCCTTTTCTAGATCTTTTATGTCCTGATCTTGGTTGGTAGGTAGAATTCCTTTTATTAATTGGGTGTCATCGGCATACATTCCCATATCACTGTGTACTAGTACATCTGGCAGATCATTAATGTATAATGAGAATAACATACTTGATAAGCATCCACCCTGTGCGATTCCATTGTCAGTCTCTGTGAGAATTGATGTGTCGTTATTTACACATACATATTGTCTGCGACCTTGAATGTAGGAGTGTAGCAAGGTGTCTACAATGCCGTATTGTTGAAGCTTATTTATAAGAATTATTCTGTCAATCGTGTCAAAGGCTTTTCTGATGTCCAGTGCAACTATAGCTGTATCTAGTCCAAGACGCCTGTTTTTTTCTATTATGCTTTTTATGTAAAGCTCTGCATGGACGGTGGAACTATTGGGTCGAAATCCAAATTGTTTTGGTGTCAGGATATTCATTTTCTGGATGTAGCTAAGTAGTTGTTTGTACATACATTTTTCTAGTATTTTTGATATTACTGGGAGAATTGAGATAGGCCGTAGGTCACTTGGTGTTTTCACTTCTCCCTTTTTAGGTATTGGGATTATTTTTGCTAGTTTTAAACATTCCGGCGATATTCCAGTTTTGATCATTTCATTAAAGATTGTCTTTAATGTTTGAATGAAGTCGTTGTGTTGTAGAATAATATTCATCATTGCGTTGCAAATGCCATGGGCGTCCTCACATTTACTTTGCTTGTTTCTCATAGATTTCCATGCTTTCAGGATATCATGTCGAGAGATTTGAGTTAGCTTAAATGTATGCTGGGTTTTGTTGTTATATGATGCTTTGATTTTTGGGGTTTTATTAGTCTGCTCAGTTGTTTTTGCCTTACTTATTCCTGTGAAGAAGTTATTTATGTCGTTAGCCGAGACTGGAACATTATGTCGTTTTGTTGGTTTTCAGCATTTTATTTATAACTGGCCACATTCCGTATTTGTTGATGTCTGTGCTAACTTTCATCCGGTTGTCGTTTACAATGCTTCTCCGGACATCTCTGTTGAGCTTTTTGTATTCAAGTTCATGTGTACTGGAGATTTTTTCAGGCACTCATACATTTTCCGTAGTTTCATTTTGTATTTGGTCTGTGAACTGATGTGTTTTTGATTTGTGTGTAAGTAAATTTTCTTTTGCTTTATTGGTGCATGTACATCAAAAAGCGAGGTTACTGTTTTCATTAGTAGTTGTAAATTAGCTTCCAGTGATGAATCTGGGTTGAATCTTAATTTATGTGCACTGATGTCTTTTGCAAGCTTCTCTGTATCAACTTGAGAGTAGTCACGAAATTTATTTGTTTGGATTTTGGTGGTATTCTGTTGGTATTGTATTCAGTCACTATTGCACAGTGGTCGGATATATGAGGTTCAAAAACTGAAGTGTTGGTTATGTTCTGTTCTGAGTTGGTGAGCAGTAGGTCTAATATTGCATCTCCGCGTGTATTTTCATTGATAAGTTGCTTGGAATTGTTTTTGGCCATCATGTTTTCAAGCATAGAATAGCTCCAGGGTCGTCGCAAATTCAGGTCTCCAAACATGAAGTACCAGCTTGGTTTCGTTGATCTCGTCAATGATGTGTTCGATTGCCATAATGTCCATTTTCACTTGTTTTATTCTATAATCCGGAGGTCTATATACATAGAACCATAATAGGTTTTCTCATACTCCATTTTACTCTGGTTGCGACAACTTCAACTTTTGAAGTGGATTGTATTATATCTAAACATTTCAGGTTGAAGTGATAGGATGAAAGTATATTGCTGGTAAGTATTGCAACGCCGCCCCCAGTTTTTTTTGTTGATTGTAGTTTGTTTCTGTCGTATCTCGTCACTTCATAGTTTTGTAGTATGTCTAGTGTTTTTTCTTCTGTGAGAAAGGTTTCGCTTATACACATTATGTCAATTTTCTTCTCCTCCAGTAGTAGTTGAATTTGGTCTTGTTTATTAAATATTGATTGTGAATTGATGTGGCACATTTTGATTCTTTTGCTGTTGTTAGAATTAGTGTTGATTGGATTTATCCTAAAAAATTGGACGTGTCAGCGTCCATCTCCTGGTCATTTGTAAACTCATCAAACTTTCCGTCATCTGTAAGCACGTATGTTTTTTGTTCTGTTTCAATAGTAAAATTTTTGTAGTTTATCTTGGCGTCAATTCTCTCTTTTTGTAGGTTGCGGCGTTTGGAACGTAGCTGCGCATGTTTTTGAAGGAGGGAGTTCGGCAGGTCCGCATTTATGTATATAGGTTTCTTTGTATCATTCTTTTTGCTAAAGACAAAGTCCCTGTCATATAGGCTGTGGAATCGCACTCTGATATTTCTGGTTTTCCCTACTTCTGGTTTTCCAACTCTGTGTAGAGTGTCGATGTAAATATCTGTTTTGGTAATTGTTTTGATGATGGCTTCTAATTCATGTTTGAGAGAGTTTGTATGTTCATCAGGTTTTTTTTTTCAGTTCCATTTCCAGCCGCTCGCTGTCTGCTTTTGATGAATCTGATGTCATTAGAGATAACGTTAATTCCAGTTTTTGGGTCATTAATTCGATTTTTGATATCATCAATCTCCTTTGTAAATTGCTGGCGACGTCATTTTGCAGATTGGCAATGGATCCTTGAATTCTGTGTATCAACATCTAATAATAGCAAAGTATGTTTAGTGGTTTTCTCCGCATATTTATAGATCTTTACTGTAACCCCAACTCATTTGCTAGGTATCACTGTAATGAGCTCATCTCCCGTTTATATATTGCAGTAATGAATCAGGCAGTCGGTTTTTTGTATTAAAAAAATCAGGCACCACGACCGGATGCATCAAAATTGTGGTGATATTTAATAGAGTACGGTTTGTATTTTTTCAGATTTTTTAAAAATTACGGACCACGTCCGTTCTAATAAAAGTGGGTAGATGCACATGGAACCTATGTTTTAATGATCTTGGATACGAACTTCATGGTAAAATGCACATGGGATGGATGAATGAATTCGTTGCAGTAGATCATGTTAGCAGTTTTAGGCATTACATTCACATTTCTCAATGCAATTAAAAATTGATCATGCCAATAATGGAAACGTGCACGTAGCAATGAATCGTGGAATTTAAGCATAATTATTGTATAGTTGATAACATATTATATTTATTATGGTATATGTTGATAGCAAAACACTTTATTATAGAGAATAAAATTTTATAGATGTTAGTTTCAGTTATGTTAAAAACCTTCATGATTTGAATTATAAAGAAAGGCATGGGAAAGCAAAATTTGTCATTTTAGTTTTCTATCATAAGCAACTCCGATTCTATAGGTGTCAACTCCGATTAGATGCTATGCAAAAAGAATGTTCCAAATGTTTTCTATGGGGTAACTTGGAGTTTCCTCAAAACCTCCGGTGCTCCGTTTCCTCTCAATAGAGTTTTGTCAACATGAAATATTTTCACCACAGCACTACCCATGTTGCTTGTTGGAGTAACAAAATCTTCTAAAAACATATCTGGCTTACTGTGCTCGTCTGAAACAGCAGGTCTATCAAATGGATACCCTATAATTAAAAAATTGTGATAAAAATGAAACAAGTCAATGCAAGGTAAAATTTGGTATGGAGTGAATCATTATAATGAGTTTTTGAAATTTACCCATCGGTCGAGAATCTGGGAATTTGTCATCAATCATTCCGCAATAACTGATGGAATCACGGCAGGTTCCTTTCGGAGTAAGAGTTCCAAGTTGCCTTCTGCTGGATGCAACTTGGTCAATTTGGGTGTTTGTAAGCATGACAAACAAATCAAATGGCATTCCATCCACCCTTCCTCTTGGGAGCAAAAGATGATCTATATCCGTAAAATAAAACCAGTACCAAAATGAACAACACAAAAAACGACGTATCTAATCGATTATTTTGACAGAACTGTAGGTATGTTTGTTTAAATTATACCTGGCCACCCACAACTGCACATTGCTTGGGTTCGAGTTAAAGACTGGACGTCTCTTTCAATTTCACGAAAAGTTTGTGCCCACGGAACAGTTAGAGTAGAATTCTCGGACTTTTGGATAATGATGTGCTCTCCAGGGGGCACTATGATATAGCAAGGTTTTCATTTAGAGGATCAGTCGCTTACATGAATTTTTATGTAACTGCTTTTAAAATAATAAGAAAACTCACAATTGGTAGTAAATTTGTCCATTTCAAAGAATAAAAGTCTTTGCTCATAAAATGGGAGCTTGTCACCATTTTCATCCAGTTTGGGTGCCATGAAAATTCGGACAGTGGCTTGCACATCATTTCTTGTTTGATTGGTGACCTAAATCGAGTCATGCTTATAATTGATTTGGCTTTGATTTTAAGCTCAATTATTAGCAGCATATTTATAAGTTTTACCAACCCGAATTCGGTAGATGAAAGGAAGGTGTTGTAAATGGGTGGCTCGAACCCAAACCGAATCCAGTCCATTCAAGTTTGTCCTTCCAAAATCTAGCCCACGAGACAACTCAATATCACTTTGCATCCAGTGAGTAACTAAATTATTTACTGGCTCCAATGCAACAGGTAAACGGATGTCATCTCCGCGAACAACATGTATTTCATTAACAGCAATGCCGGTCCACTGAAGCTATATATTATGAATACCAACCAATATTAACTTAAATGTCAAAATGGCTTTGACTTATAAATAATTCCTATTTGAAACATACATTGTCTTGAGTATAAAGTGGAAGGTAATCTTTCTGCCTTTTACTAATAAGATCCAAATACTTGTGCCAACGCCAGAAGGCGGCATCTCTCATCGACGTCGCCGGAAGAAACATAACTCCAGGACCAGACTGCAATTTGTATATATTCTCATCATGTTCAATTTTTATTGATTGAGAATAATAATTAATTAAAGATTTTCACAATACCTTGTATCGGTAGTCAGGATCGTGACAAAAGCCAAATGCGGAATGACCGTAATTGTGAGGCATACCGTAATATTTTCTATGCGGTGTGTCTGAATTTGACTCCCACATATTGGTAACAATATCAATGCCCTTTTCCGTCCTCAAATCAACTCTACCTCCTCCTTCCTATTGATACAAATAAAGACAAATGCATTGGAATAAGTTGAATTGAAAAACGTATAAACAAATAATTTACCTGAATAGCAAAGCCAGCATCTATGGCTTCAATTATTCGATCACACCAAGCCCTGATATCCGCAATTGTTAAAAAATTTAGATTACTACCCGGCTCCCTGGTTCGATTAAAATCCTAAAATGAAAATTAATTTAAACATAAATTCCCCAATTTTAATCTTATCCTCGACGTCTTTAAAACTCTTACCCGCAATATACTGTTTTCCTGTCTGCTGGAAAAGTTTAGTGAAGCATTTTGAAGTGTGAGTTTTGGGAAGCAAGCCTCTTCAATTAAGTCTTTATGGATGTCAAAAGGAACTACACGATTTAACCCATTTGCTAGCCTCTCCGAATCATATCTAATTAGCAAGTCGAAGCCAGAGGATTACAAACACTAACATTTTTAGCATTTTGAGAGACATCTAGTTTAATTCATGATCGCATACCTTGCTAGCATGCCGTGGTGCATGTAATAAAAAATTTCACCCTTTCGATCCACGCTCCCCTTTGGTGCCATGAAGGAATTGACAACATGCCAATGATAGTGATGCGAATTTCCACCCAAATCTTCCATAAAGTATGCAACCTTATGATTTGGATCAAGATTCGTCCCAGTAAAATCTTTGTTAATGACAATAATCGCCTGTAATAAGCAATAGATTTAAATACTTTGATATGTCAAGGTACAATTGGTACATTCTGATAAAATATACAAAGTACCGTACACGCTCTCTAGACGGAAGTGTTGCTTGTTTGATAGCTTCCTTCCATGGTCTCGCTTCAATGAACAGATCAGGCATAATCTCCAAGACTGATGGTAACCGAAATCCTCGCATATCAGGTCTTTTGAGAGCGGATTTAATAAAAGAATGGACCCACAGATGAGGATTTACCTGGTCTCGACATAGGGCACACGCATTGAAAAAATCGGTTCTAGTGGGTTGACCTTGAAAGGTATTGTATTTTAAATCACGTGTTGTTACTAGATTACATATAAATTGTATACTATAAATTGTATGACATACTGAGCAATATTCTTATGAGCTCATCCGCTGCACGAAGATGCCCTTCTTCCATTTCGCTGAAAAAAGTGTCCCTTGGAACTGCTTTTTGAATAGCCGTCAAATCATACGGAACACTAGGCTTGTAAACTGGAACTTCCACAATGGATGTAGTTGAAGGTATTAACTTGCGCAGTTCGACCATTGCTTGTGTTTCATAAGGTTGCTACATAAAGGTGTATTATCAGGAAAATGATGTAAGAAAGAAATTGTACATCTGAATTACGTGTTTTCTGTATATGTTTTCAACATATATCGTTTTGTTACCAAATGATCGGCTGGAAGATTGTAAAGGTATTTGGTTGCCCCATGCCCCCTTGGACTTAAATACAAAGGCTCGCCGATTCGCTCACAAAGACAAACAAATTTAATTTCTTCTTGGTAATCCATAATGTTTCTTCTTAGAGTTAGAAATATATAGATTTGTTGAAAAAACAAGTTAGTATTTGTTAACTCTAATTGAAAAACTTGCTGCGTTTATATAGTTTCAATTTTGATTCCACAATGTTAGTCGAAAAGATTCTATTAATATTACAATGTACCAGGTTATTTATACCCTTTTTGTGGCTTCCTGTAAATTTCTTAGCATTTTCGGTTGTTTGATAAGCCATCGATTGTCGTTAATGCACAGTATGGTATGTATATATATGTATATAATGTCTTTTGCAATTCAAGACTTAGTTACACCAATATCTGAAAGCATTTTCCAAATTCATTAATCGGTAAGTTTATCATATCATATGCTAGCAGCTGGCGAGAAATTTTATTTTAAAAAATCTGTGGTTGCTGCCATGCAGGATTTGGGTGGGCATCATGTATATAATGCGTGATTTATTGCAGCATTTGGAAGAAAGTTCAGCGCACCTATCTAGCTATACGTATTAAACAAGCGGATATGCAGATTTTTTTGAATGCACGACCACGTCCGTTTAAACCATGAGCCAGAATCCCATTGGTTTAAAGCCCACACATGACCGATAAAAAAGGTTAGAAATAAAATGTAGCTTAAAATAATTCTCTCAAATACACTTGCACTGACTGTGCCAACAATCATAATCAGTTATTATTAATACCATATTATGTTATCACAAACCAAAAGGATAAACTCCTCTTGATATTTAAATTCAGAAGAAATTTTAAAATTAAATTGCCATTATGCTGCTTTGTAACCGTAACCGTTTTGAAATACAGTTTGTAAAAGGAAGAAAGTTCCCTATTTTAATGAAATATAATGCATATATATTTCTGATCTTCCGGTTATTAAACGAATTCGTAGCTACAAATTTGTGTCACATCAACATTCAATCATGTCATGAAAGTACATGATGTTGAATGTTTTATGATTATTTTTTATTATTATTTCCTAGTGGTCACACTCAGTCCGTTCAAAGCTCGATATCACCATACGTATGCAGTTAAAACGACCGTAATGCCGTAAAAAAGTGCGTGTTGCATGCTTCATTTAAGCCGAACATGGCGTTTCATGCATAACTATGCCATATTTGCTCTCCATTTTCAGGCGCGTTGATATCCCGTCCCCGAAATGATTTTGCTTTGAAGTGACTTGAACTTTTTACACTTCAGTTGAAATAGCATAACTGTGGGCTTTCTCATATTATAGTAAATATACGCTTTATGCATTTATAAAAACTTGACACATACGAAAAATATTCATAAAATGAAAGTTTAGTATTTAATTTATCGTAGACTATAACATAACATAGCACATATTATGAGTTAGGCAGGCGGTAGCTGAGAACCGTATTCATTTCATAGTAAATTCCCAGCTGCGGATTAGTCATAGCCAGCTCGTTTTATTTAAGATAATTCTGGAAAACTTTCACTGAAGAAAACTGAAAGAGAGTGACATGGCTTGCAATATTTTACGCACTGTGATAAGGTGGCACAATATGTCGGATTTAGATGGGATTGCCCTTAAGAGAGCAGTTCTAAGCTAGCATGGAGTTTAAAGCAAGCGTGAGGTCCAACAAAATATATTGGCCGATGCAGTCAGGAAAGTGTGCTTTAGCGTTTCACTACTTTGAACACACACAGATTTTCCGTTTTTGTCGGGCTGAAAGTTTATAGAGTCACACACAAAGTGAGTAAAGTGTACCATATGTTAAACTTATGCAAGTAATTCATGCCATATTTAATTTAATCCAGTGAGATTTATGAGGATGGTTGACCGAATAGCAATACTTTATTACAGCGGGACAGGAGCAGCAAGCTAACAGCACTTTATGAAGTCTTATGAAACTTTTGCATATAATATGTACATTGATCTAGGTTGAATTTGAATGGAATAATATGTTTTATACGCCAAACCTAATGTCAGACAGAAGCCGTGCTCTAATTTATACTTATAAACTGCACACATGTCACGAGTCAAAACTAATAAACCTTATTGTTACATTGACTTCGAGATAAGTCGTCGACTATCCTATAACAGTTCTTTGGATTTCGTTGCAATGTGGTTGGTTGTAGAGCAAAGAAACCCTTCTCAGCATGCAGCTTTGCAAAAACAAGCGGAAAGTTTCTGCCGGAAAGTGTAATCATAATGTCACCTAATATTTACTAATATTTTGCTTGCATGGGGCACCAAAATGCATTTAAATATACACGAAATGAAATACCGTATTTGAACACCGGTGTCTAAAGCCATAAACTGGTGCTGGTGACTTGAAGTATGTAATTATTGCATTTAAACAGGTTTGTATATGGCACTAAAAATATTTTAACTTCATGTAAATGCAAATACGCTGCAGTGCTCATTGATTCTCCTGTGAGTTTTGGAGCAGAAAGGTCACACTTTTAGTTTTAAGTCAACCATTTGTATTTGTTTGCTAAAAATGAAATTTTTCGGTGTGAAATTGAAAGTCGTTGCTGAAAATTTTGTGAGCATAATAACGCCCACTTTAAACTATTTGTAGAAGTTCTTTGGTTGTGATACAAAGAGTTTTTAGGGAACTTTCTCTGGAACAATTGCATGAGAAACGTACTGAGAAAAGCTATTTTCACAAACAGTTTTCATGTGTCAATCTTCAGTGTTTATTGCGTGGTTGTAGTCGTCGATAACTTTATTTGGAGTTGGGTATAACTCTGGTGAAAAAGGTACCATTAATTTATACTGCATCGTTTCAAAATTACAATTAGTATAGCTCAAAATTGATACAATTTATACGAGAACACGTGACTAACTTATCAACTCAACCACCCCGTGAACTGTAAACTTTTTTCATTTTCCAATTCTCATCAAACTCCTTATTTCCGTTTGCTTCATAACTCAATTTCGGGCCATTTCATCCGTAACAAGTAACAATGTAAGTTACTTAACTTGGCAATTTGATTTGATTCTCTTCAAATTAAATTAAGGAAATGTAGAAATCATTATAACGTGACGCACATCGTCCCTTTGTAGTTTCCTTGTGAAACCAGACATATCCCGTTGGTTTGGTGGTCTGGAACGCGTTGTTGTTATGTATCTATGCCCCAAAGGTTATTGCTACTAAGATTCAATTATGCACGTTCTAATAAATTGCCAAGTCTATTCAATCATAATTATGTCCTCCATCAAATTTGTTCATAAATTACGGAGATAAGATGGTCGTAATGTAATGCTCTCTAACAATACACCATACCTCGTCGTATATAAGCCATATTTGACTGCTAAATTTGTATTGCGTAAGATCCGTAATGAGAAGTACTTCTCAAAAAAGGGCTGACTAAATCGGTAAATATTATGTAATAGTTCGGAGAATTTTTGGAAAATTAGATTTTTATAGAATCTGCCCAGAAAAGTTGACTCTTCTATGAGTAAAAGCTACACATCAAAGCTTTCCTTTTAGGTATCTAAAGGGCAACATTGGAAGAAAAACACCATATTATTCTGTAGAAGCTGAAAGAAAAAAATGGTTTAAAACAAGTGATGAAGTAAATTAGAGTGAAGGAAAATGTGAAACGATACAAATTGGATTCGTTACAACCGCAAGTATTGATGTATGATAAAATTACGTATTTATCACTATTTATTCCGCTTTACCTGTCCTTATATCATCGTCTTCCTTTTCGTTTTTCATACTTAGAGGTCATCTATTTCCCATCCAGATCCGGAGTTGGCTGGTGAAGGCCGATCAGTTTTATACAAAGAAGCCTTAAAAATTCAGCATTTGTTTACTGTTTATCTCCCTTCCATCTTCGTTTCGATTACATCAAGATTTACATAATATGATACGATATGTGCGACAGGCAAGGCAAGTCTTATCCACATTTTCTTTAAACATCCCATCACATTCGGTTTTCCTCGTGCAAGTTGAGCTCTAGCTCTTTCTCTTCTGGTAGATTTCCTACAAACGAATTGTGACAAGATGGCAAAATTTAGCGATCCCATTTCTATACACTAGAACCAATCTTTTTTTGGGGGCTCAAGCGCTGTGAGTTGTGACAGTAATTGAGGTTCCAAAGATAAAATGCATGTTCCTTGTTTTCATTTTCACAATCTATTTTCAGTTGAGGAAGATGCTTGACAAGCGGAGTCAGTGCCAGTTAGGAGCATCCTCTATTATTAATGAACTAGCAAAGGCATAAGATTTCATTTCGTTTGATGTAAAGTAAATGCAAAGTACGTTATTCGTCATAATCATAATCTTACCGTGTGAGCCTGACCCACCAACCGTATCTTGTTATCTGCCGACATGAGATCGAAAAACTTCATCTAAAATTTATGCGCGACAATCACACAGCAGACTGTATAAAATATACTTGCTACGTGCAGCTTCGATGGCAAAACATCTGTCAAGGAAAATCAAGTTGAATAAAATACACAGAACATGTATACCTTCTTGGTTGTCAGTTTGTAGTTGAGGATGAAAAGAGGAGTCTTATTTTTGCTCTACATATATAGAGCTTTTATCTAAATTCTGGATATTTTGCAATGATGACAGCACACATCTCAAACTTAACTAAAAAGGTTGCCTGTCTACCTACAGCCAATTTTTGCAAATACTTTTTGGTGCCTAGTGCATTCATTTGAACACATCACATTTCATCGCAACACTCGACGAAATTGTGGGAAATTCCTTGGAGAAAGCCAATTTCATACAAACGAGTGAGATCAAGAGAGCTCGTGTAGCACTCTGCTCCATCATCATTTTTAGAGACACTCTGGTCTGGTGAGACTGAATAATCTAGCCTTCAAAATTCTGTCTACTTCTACTTCATTACATATCATATCACGTCAGGTTGAAGGCTGGATGGTCCTAGACTTGAGAAATTATTCCGTTTGAAATTCTAACAACATGCAGAAAATTCAATTTAACAAAGAGATTTTCTCTCTTTTCTAAATTCTGCGTGGAATGAAATATGAGGATATATCCATTGAACAAATTTGTAGTTTATTAAGATCATGACTTTGTATTTGTCATCTAAACTGTTGATTTTACATATTTGCCTGAGATACACTCTTCTTGGTAAAAAATTAGTTAACGTACCTATACATGAAATGTGGTTGTGAGTGATAGTAGGAGGACAATATTTTACTCTTACAACTAATATTTACACAGCATTTTTGCCAAAATTTGACTTGGATGGAAGTTTATCCTAGTAAAGGATGATGATGATTGCATTAGATCTTTCTAGAAGTGAAGTGGTTTACTTAATAAGCAACTGGATAGATCTGCTGCTAACCACTCTGTCAGTCAGAGTCAAGAAAGTAGCAAAAACCACATATATTCACACACAAAAATTGAGCTTATGTTCCTTCTTCATCTCATCAAATAAAGACAAAGTGCTCATCATCATCAAGCAAAGTGCAAACAGTATTCATCATCACTATACCAAAGACATACTATGATTAGTTGCATTCGGCAGCCTCAAACATGCACGGAAAAAAGAGTTGTTTCAATTTTTTTTGATTGGACCTTCTCACTTTTACTGAAATCATACATATTACTACCTAGCTCAATGATGCCATATGTTGTTTGCAACTTCTTAAAATAATATACCGGTGTTGGCTTTACTTATGAGAAAGAAGCGCTATTGTGTTTTTGGAGGTTTTTGTTACCAGAATAGTAAGACAATAGTACAATCAATGTAGAATTCCCGTGAGAGATTGAAAAAAGAAGAGTTATAAACTCCGACAACGTTTCAGTTGGCTTTTCTTTTCACCTCAGTTTGCCAATGCCAACGTGTCTGCTTAAAAAACCAAGTTTTACGTAATTATTTTTTCAATGCAGTGCCATAAGGTCACGTGTCGATGAAAATAATTCAGGGTTTCATCTTCACTTCGTAATTTGGCGTGAAGGGCACAGTTCAAACACACTAGGGGAAGTGCCTGTATCGAATTTCCATTTAGATATGATCCTCAATTCCATCAAAATTAATCATTACTGCATCACTGATTCCAACCTG
Organism: Orchesella cincta; assembly: GCA_001718145.1. Lineage (NCBI taxonomy): Eukaryota > Metazoa > Arthropoda > Collembola > Entomobryomorpha > Orchesellidae > Orchesella > Orchesella cincta. Next base: position 278,639 of record LJIJ01000103.1, on the reverse strand, counting down.
GGAATTCGTCAAAGGTGGTGATGCTTGGCTCAAGTATCAACTTGATGGAGTCATTCTACCTTGAAATATAATGAAAATTTGCTTTATGCTTAGGTACAACAAACTGAATAATGTCAATCCCTGATTTTAAGCTGAGTAGGAGTTGTTTACAATGTCATCCAAAACTTTTACAATGTCAGGTAACTGATATGACATGCACACTTTATGTTCCAATTCCATCATCATCATCATGGAGCAAATCTACAACTTTGTTTGTAAAGGAAAAAGGAGGAAAGTTTTGGGAAAAGACTCGCTGTGTTTGACCCATTCTCATTCATTCTGTCATGTCTGCCTATATATGTAAATATGATGTGTCACTCTCTCAAGGTCCACAGAAGCATGATGCTCATGTACGTACATATGTTGTCAGATTACCATTCATATTTCATTGGGAAGGTATTAAGATAAAACGATAGGAATATGTTATAATGAGATCTGCACCAATGTACTTTCCCCTGAATCCAATTTCGTGTCGCATTTATATCAGGGCTATTTTCTGCTGCAGTATCACTTATCACCCCACCTTTTCCGTGCCTGCCGTCTGTTTCCTTTTTAGCAGCTGAGGTTGGCTTTAGCTACTTTCTCTGGAATGGAATACATCCCCACTCCATGTGCTGTGGTACGGAAGATCATAGGCGGACAACGGAAATGCTGGAAGCAGAGCACATTGAAGTCATTCTAATGCAAAGAAAACAATGATTATGATGATAGTGATGATGATGGCAGTAGTAGTTTCATCCAAGCGACCCTGTAAATCGTAAAATGTAGGGAAAATGTTACATATATATATATAAAATGTAGTTATAGTTTGTGAATTAAGGTGAGACCTTCAAACCTGACTATGGTATGCTACAAGTTTATGAATGAATACTCAGCACAGAAATGTCTGAAACCTTCTGCTTATCTTTCCGTAGAAAATTTAAAGGAGCACTAGAATTTTATGTAATGCTATCCTGTTATGTCGCTGATAAAACTGGGAAACCGTTTGACTGCCCCAGCACTCTCGTTCTCTCAAAGTTGAATGGGTGGAGAAGGCGAGTCTTTATAAAAAAAACAGTGGCTTGTTCGCAACTGATGGATTCTCAAAATGGTCTGCACGCGCTGGCTCTCACGCAATTTTGTCTAAAAAGTGTTTATTCAAATGAGCCTTTCGACCTGTTGTACCCGTATATAATAGTAGTAGGAAACGAGGTGGCAGTAAAATGCCATACCATCAGGCCAGTTGCCTTTCTGAAATGGATACTGTGCTTATCTTCATGCGAAAAGTAATGGCGGTTAAAAACGTATTGAGATCAACCATTTAACCTCGCTCTTTTGCACACGCACACAAAATATCATGGCATTTTTTCTAGTTTGAGCAGGCTCACGAAACCAGCTTTCCCTTTCACTTTGGCTTGACATGCTTGTTTCATTTCTTTATTTCCTATTTTAGATATATCTCATATCGTATCTAATCAACTCTTCTTGTACTTTGTTGGGCTACATATATTGTGGTCTTGTAGTCTTGTCGTGTTTTTAGCGTTTCGCAAAAATTTCTAAGCACCCATTTGGCGTTGCATCAAGTTGAAGTTGTCATTAGTCGCAATAATAATTTCTAGTTACTTTATTTGGTTTCTGTTGCCGTCACCAATGGACAGGGTGTACACTGCGGGAGTTGACGTTGAGTTGAGCTGAGATAGCCGGTGGCAGTTCTCATTTGAATAAAGGTTATGCTAGGCTGCGGTTACGTGAAGTGAAGTAATAAGAGAAATAGTAATTATTTTCTATTTACACAGAATTCCCCTGCATTCCCATTTCCGTTATTAGTTCTTTACATTAGTAACACAATCTAGCTCACAGCATACAAACAATACGTTCATAATAGCGAGTTTCATTGCAAAAACAGAATCTAATCATCGATGCAAATGCAAATAAGGGAGAATGGCATAAAAAACTTAATCAGGGAGGATTGTTATCCGTTTGCACACCTACATGTACATGTAATTACAATGATGACCTTTCAGCATCCACCTATTATATTAAGTATAGGTTCATACTCCTTTTTATTAATAAAGCTTGTGGATTAGCTTAAATAGTTAAGAGACGCTCCAACCTTTAATGAAACACATGTAATATTATGACCAGCAATACTAATGGTAAACGGGCAACACACGCCACCCACTGAATACTTGGTTTATGTGTTATGTCTTAAGCTTGTCACATTTGCATTTTTTTGTACTAGTCTCATTGTGAGTTTTGCTTGTTCTAGATGATACAACGACAACGACGCCTTGCTTTGTGTCAATGTCAACTTGGTGATGATCAGGATGATGATATCATATCTACAGAGAAACAGATGTGGATGCATTTCCACACATGCATAATACTATACAATACAAATAACCTAATAAGAGTAATAACCTTTCCGTAAGTAAATCTTGCCTTCTGCCATAATTGTAAAAATTGGATCATATTTGTTATACGGTAAGCCATCAAATCATAAGTCTCTTTTGTTTATTTTTTATTATCAGTTTTTATGTTTGTATGGGTGGAATGAGTCCACTCCACTCATCCTCATTCATCAGCGTATGAGTGAGTGTTGCGTACATATTATAAATTTCTCAGCGTCAGCCAGACAAGTTGTTTTATGGACGTTTCACAACCTATAAGCTAGGAGTTTCAGGCTTTCGTCTGGCAGTATAGCAGTCAAAGGTTTGAAATTGCGAGTGAATTTAGACTACGCAGTTTGCTATTACACACTTGTGTTTTATTGTAGTATATAGTAGGTGGTATAATAAGGGAACATTTTTATTGTAAGTTGGTTTGAACAATTGGAATTTTGAATAAGCTTCCAATTTAAATACAAAACAGGTAGTTTTCAAAAGTCAAAAATTGAATCTATAAATTCCAATATTACATTCGCATATATATTTCTTCTATACATGAGACGTAATGTACATTCCATGATAGCCCATGATGTGCTATGTGGTAATCTACTCAAACCCCAGCAACTCGAACACCATGCGCAAAGGGCTTCTAGCACATAGCACATTAGTTGAAAACTAGTGGAAGTTCAAGTATTCATCCTTTAAGAGCTGCCATATATTATGCATGTGTGTTAACTGTCAGTCTCCGACTTTCAGAACGATTTCAGCATTCCATTCAGAGAGTTTTTTTTAGAGTGCGCTAACAAGATCAGTGTAGTTTTACCAACGAGAAAAATTATATACGTACACACACACACAGCGCTCCTGCGGACTATGTAAAGCCTCCGGTTTAGCTGTGTGCGAATCTCATTCCTAACTCACACAACTCAATTGTTAAGTTCACACACAGAAAGTGTAGTCTGCCTTGCCTCTGCCTCAAAACATATTAAAGCCCGAGTTCGGATCACAAGTTAGGACAGAGTGAAGTTTGACTTGGGCTTTGCATGTCTTTTCCGATCTAGCAGCATAAACAGGCAGTCAGAGGAAGGAATCGGTGTAGGAAAACTCTCTGCTCCAAAGTTGCAATATAAACTCCAACCATTTCACATCTCTTCTCCAGTCACTTGCAAACTCATGCTTGGCCCACAAGCATCCGAGAAAAAAATCAGCCGTAAGCTCCACACACTATCAAATAACGTCGAAAATCTATATATCCATTCTTATTGAACGTTACACCAACCCATTCACAACTTCAACCTTACTATTCCTCCCTTTCTCACAAAAACTATTAGCCGAACAAGAGGCAGTTTGGTTCCGAGATAAGGAACAGGATCAACATGTGAATGCAACCAATATTTAACTCAACACCAGATAATCATTTTTTCTTCCCCAGCTCCTGTTAGTTTTTTCTTCTTCTTGAAAACAATATTGGCATTGGCCCTAGATGCTGTTTCTAGAAAACAACAACAACAGACATAACCATATACCATTTCAAAAGAAAACAGAAAAGTTATAGACCCCACACTACACAACAAACCTGAAAACGCACGGTTGCAGTTTGGTATAGATCTCCTCCCCCTCTCCACTTCTCTGTAAGTAAATCAACTGGCTCAAGAGAAGCGAGTTTATTTAGCCATTTTTGTTTATTGACTTTGATTAACTAAAGTAGTAAGCAGAAACAGTATTTTTGCTAGCAGCCATAAATGCCAGTGCAGCATTGTTAATTGCTGAACTGGAAAGTAAAAAAAAAACGTGCGAAGAAGAAGCAGGGCACTGACTTACATACACATGTGGATAGTGATGCTTAAGTACTAATCTAAGTTTAGATAAGGGTGAAATTATTTCTTAAGCCACAGACAACAGTAACTCTCTAATAGAATATTGGCAGTAGTTTTGTGCCTCGGCAGCAGAGAGCAAAGCGTGTCTGCCTGCCGGGTTTAATAAGTTTACATTATTTACTTTTAAATAAACTGACATTGACACACAGCTGGGTTCTAGTTTTCTACCCACTATTTCAGCTAACAGACAGAGTTAATGTAAGTTTGTCACTTGTGTTAGCAAATTCAATTTGTTTGTTTGTACTTCATCAAAACACACATTCATCTCGCTCCTTGCTGAACAACCTTTAGCGTTGATCTCTCACATTTGTGCAAAAACCAAACAGTATTATTACTTGCAACGAAAAGCAATTGGTGGTGGCTATAGTGCAAAAACTGGTTGAGTCTCAGACATTCGTTACAACCGTTAAAATTGGAGATGGACAAGAAAAAACATTAGTTTTGTTGACAGGATTCGTGTTGGGGTTACTTGAGACCTGTGCTTTAACTTGACTTGACTGTTTTGTTGAGTTGAAATAGTTTACAATCCCATACTGCTATATCAAAATAACATTACTAGTTCTGTAAGTTTTGTATATGTGAACTATCAATGTTTTGCAAAAAAAAGTTTCACACTTCCGTCAACTCTGAGTACAGATGAAATAAATCCAATAAAAATCTCAATTCCTCTCAAACTCATCATCAACGCCACTTTTTGATCAAAGAGCAAAAGAGAAATCATCTCAAGTAATTACGTGCAAGAAAACTGTCATCTCTTGTCAAAAACAAGTAAAAAAACTCTTGAACATTAAAGCTTTCTTCGCTTCCAGGCTGCATCTTTATACTTTTATCTGTATACTTCTACCCACAAGCTTTCCCAGCAAACTTATCTTCTGGCGAGAGGAGCATCTCAATCAAGAGAAAAATTCCTTTTGTCATTCTGTCAAACGCAGGACGAGAAGTGCAACCAGGCACAAACATTCCTTATCCGTGTGGTTTCACATCGCCCAAGTCCCAGCAAAAACCCAAGTAAAAGAAACAAGGGAAGAGAGAAGGTAAGCAAAGTGAAAAAAGAAATCCCATTTCATTCTCGTTAAGCCCCCTTTCATTCTTATATTCTACTATAGTTTTGTTTACGCTTATTCATATCTATATGCTTCACAACTTGGTATGAGTTCGTTATGTTATTCAACTTCAAGCTTGCCAAAAAATCAGTCATAAGGAAAATATCCAGAAAGACTTCCTTTTCTACTTCTCCCTAAAATATATAACTTGATTAGATTGGGTCCTATTCTAACCTACCGAAAAATTTTCAATCCAATTTTTCCTGGCATGAAAGGGAATATTTGGTGGGCTTTTGTTATTAAATTTTATGAAATAACTTTTACATAAGCCACTTCAAAAAAACTGATAATATACCCCTTTTTTAAAAATATAAGCTAAGCAGCTTTCCCCAGCTAGCATCGTTATCATCATAGGTGGTCTAGAGAAACTTCAAGGAGATGGAGACAGCAGGTCTCTCTCATTTTGAATAGGCTAATATCCAGGACAGAGCTCTATTCAAATTGGTAAACGACTACAAATACGAGTATAATACCCACCGTCTTTTTTCTCGTTTTGCCCAAAAATTCTGCGAACAATCACTCAAGTAATCTTTCTTAAGATCTGTTGTGCCTTTCCTTCAAAAGGCTCTGCTCTAAAGAGATATTGATCATGAAGTCCATCAACTTAAAGTACATTTTCTATGCATGATTACATCTATATATTTTTTGAATTGATGTAAAGATTTCATCCAACATTTCTTTCCAAGTTGTTAAAGTTAATACTAGACTGAAAGCTTATAAAATGTCACCTTCGCAAAGCATATAAAGAAACAGTCAATCAGAAGTTGCATCCACGCCACGATAGCTTTCAAACTACGTCAGCCGCTTTTCATCTCGCAGTACTTTAGACTGAGCCGTTGACGTTGTCTCAATTCACCGTAAATTCGGTTGAATGATGGCGATGGTGAGTGCTCTAACATCAACACTCAAAATGTACTCCGGATTGACATCTAATCTGGAGTGTGTAAAATATTTTCCCTGTTTTATTGCGAACTGAAGAGAAAAATGCATAGAAAAAGTATCAAGTTCATAAATCTTGATCCAATGCTTGTGTCCCTTGTACAGTTTTTTATCTCAAGTACACGCTTCCTAACCAGTCATATCCGTGAAGGAAATACGAACAATATTTGGATGTGGATAATATAATAATATAAACTAAGCTACATGCTTTATGCATTTACCGATAAGTATAACCGTTTATATATGAGCTCACACAAGAAAAAAAGTTTAGGAAAGTAATCTACAAGATGATATGAGATCGCCATTCGGCACTTGGTTAACTTACTTCCTCCTTTTACTCTCCAACTTTCTTATTTTTACTCCATGCACTTACTTCCTACATGTGTTTCCTCGGAATGTCTTCTTTCTTCTTTGTTGACTTACGCAAGTAAGTAAGTTACGTGAAGCCGTAAAAAAGTAACGTTGTGGGTGATGATCGAGCGCTGTAAATATGAGCAGCAATAGTTGGCTTGTATGAATAACCGTATATAGTATGTCTTTGCTTGATGCAGCTCCATAACTCTCACGTTTTGTGGTACAAAACCATCATGTACATTGCCTCTTCAGTTTGAGGTTCATTTGTAAGCAGATAGTGTTGTTCTAAAGTATAAAATATATTATACACCTGCATGAGATATGTAACTACTATAATATATTCTTTTGAAATCTAAGCAAAACTGACATGACACCAAGCTGGCTGCGTAGTTTTGCAAAGGAGAGAGTAGCAAAGTGAAAGAGATGCAGAGATCAGTCTCATATTCAATAGCTTTCTCCACTCTTTTTGTGAAAGCTCATCGCTCTTGATTTGGAAGTGTAATCAATCATCAGCCGACAGATAAAAGTAATGCACACAACAGGATAGACAGATTTCGGCATCATCATGCAAAAATGTAAGCAAATGTGTTTACATTCAAATACATAGCTCTAGCCGCATTTGGGGTAAAATTACACCAAAGCAAGTGATTTGGTTTTGGTGCACTTGGTTGGATTTGGGTTCATTTCATAAACAATGCCCCATTGACCTATCCGTATTCTAACCGTGTTGAATAGATCAAATGGTGTAGCAGAAAAACAATCTTTTTCGATTTAGTAAATGAATCCTGCATTCACGTGGAATGAATATGTTTATGAATGTTTCAAGCCTAGTATCGTAACGAAGTTTACGCTTTAACCACAGTAATGATGATGACCATCGTCATCAATATCATCTCTTCTCTCTTTCTCGCCGTCATATAAAATATATGTATTTTCATCTGGGTTCGTCTGCTCTTGAAGAAACGATGCTTCATAGACACATGCAACGCAGCGCTCAATCCTTATAGAAAAATGGATTGGAGAAGATGTGGAGAGTGCAATGCATGTTATACTCGCATCAGTCACCTCACATGCTCGTTTTTATATTATATCCATTTAAACATCATCAACAAACGGGAGAGCGAGACAGAAGAGAAGAAAAGTGGGAGAAGAGAAGAGATCCGACTCAAAAAGACATGAAATGTAAGATACATCTTCACTCATTTCATTTATGGTACTTGATGCTCCCGGTCTCTCTTGGCATGGCCTGTTTTTCTCCCTTCATTCCCTATTTTTCCGCGTTGTCTTGTCCTGTCGTGTCTTAAAAACTTGCCCTTTTTCTTCTCGCTTTTTTATAAATGTTGAATGTTTCATTCACTCGAATCACCTTTTTCTTATAACATCAGCTCTTCAAAATAACGCATCACACACATCGGCCTTCTTTATAAAAGGGAGCGAACAGAGCATTTCAAAATGATATGGTAGAAGCAGACTTTCTGTCGGAGAATCGGAATCTCATTGGAAAGACGGAGGAGAAAAAAATGTTGGCCATTTTACGAGATTGCCCTTCATTCTATTCAACACTTTTAAGAGATATCAATTGCCATTCCCTTGACTGGCTGCAACAACAGTTGGAAAGAATGTCCGCATTTGAGGGAAAATGTGTGTCGGTATTCTACAAACATTGGTCTATGTTAATTAAGGCGCAATCTTTAGCATAAACTATGCATATTTTAATACAATATTATGCAAAAGTTCCTGTGAGCATGCAAACGCAACCTCACCTGTCTGTTTCCCCTGCTTTTTCAATGAATTTTCAACATTCATCAGCATCAGCTCTAGAGAGACTTTTTCAACTAGAAAAAAATTCATAAAAAATTGAAGGAGGAGAAAGAAGAGGACGAAGACGACGAGTGAGAAAGAGAGAGAGAAAAATGAACAAAATTAATCTTTCTAAGCTTACGCCACACACAAGCAGACATGATGTGCATGAGCAACATAAAAGAAAGAATTTGTCACATCACCCTCACTCACTCCTTCTTCACGTCTCATCTCTTTGTCAAGAGTAGAAAAGAAGAAGAATAAAAAATGTCTATAGTAAATGAACGTCTTTCTAGCCGATCTCCCTTACACACAATGGCACGAAAGCATTCTCCTATAAAATAAAAAAAATTGTAGATGCATGCACGCATACAAGTTTTATATCCATCTAACCAGAACCGGACTGATTGTCAGTGGAGTTGACTGGCTCTAGAATAAAATGTATATGCATATAATAATAATAATATGCATTGGATTGGATTCGGGAATACGCCAAGTGTTTTTTACAATATTTCTCCACTTCTTTTCTCCACCACACCTAGCTTGAACTATGTTTTGATATACTTGAAAAGTATGGCTGCTTTGTCTTTTTCCCTTTGTAAAACGAGTAATACGACTTGTGACATATGACAATCAACAATAGCATCGTGTGATGGTAATATGGTGATGATCTCGACCTCGCACGTTTTTAACATGTCCCAAAGTTTCCTTGCTCATTTTTCAATGAAAATTAATTCCCTGCTAGCACTTCATTCATAAGTTATGCAGGAGAAATAAAATATTATTGTGGATGCACACACACCAGCCAGCTTTAGCTTGCCTCTCATCCCAATTCCCTTACCAACCATAAGGTCAACTACCTACTTGCTGCTCATATTTATTGTGTGACATGACACCTCTCCTCTTGCTGAACTAGAAAAGAGTGAGCACCAGCCAACACCGCTCCATATAAAGAATTACCAATGAGAAAATCTCAAAATATTCTCTACTTTTCCTCCTCTTTTTATTATCCAGAGGGAAGTTTTACCATAAATTGATAACAAAATTTTGATGTCGATTTCTTTTCGAAGGACGGATTAGATTGGTTTGACTTCGTGATGAGCACAGTAAAACTTGCTAGGAAGCAACAATAAGTACCTACTTATTCAGGTGAGGCTCACATCAATCTCACATTGCCCTGTCACCTAAAACTGAAACAATATAATGAACATGCATACTAATAGTGCTCCATTCCTGAATTGGAAGAAACGCCAATACCATAATATTTGGTTGGGATTCGTTTTTAGAAAAAAATCAACGTTTGTTAGTTTCCTCCTCCGTCTAAACAACTAGGAGTCCCTTTTAGTCTCTTTAGCTCTGAGCAATTCCAAATATGAGTGTTTGAAGCTTTGAAAACAGTTTGGAAAATTATATGAGAAATGGACAACACTTGTAGAGAGTATTTCAGTTACTTAAAAACATTGTTTTCTTTGTTTCGTGTAGTCATAGTGTGTTTCTTTCTTTCAAGAGATGTGCCACCCGCATTTTTATGTGTTCCACCACACAGCAACCTTGTTCAATGTCTCTCGTGCCCGTATATAGTAAAAGGGCTGGGCACTCCTGTTCCTTCTTCAGCTTGTTTCCGAGCAAAATCTCATAGTCACCCTCTTTTGAATTATTATCATCATCATCCTAAGGCTGTAGCATCATTATCATCCTGATCAGCCAACAAGTTATAAAAATACATGTTCATCTCTTACACCGCATTGGATGCAATGGCGATGGTATGTGTGCAATACATCCAATGAATCTCTATAGTTAAGAGTTGCAATACTTGCAGTCCAAAATCAGCTAGGCAAAACATTCCCAAAAATATATCCATAGCAGTTTCTCATTTCCTCAATGCAAGATGCAACACTTGCATTGTATAAATCCCATAATTATTTTTTTAAACTGAATCTCTAATGATCCAAGTTCCTATCACATTTTGCCTTTTTCCATTGAATTTCCTCCATTTTATAAGAGTACAAATCAGTAACTTGAAAACCTATTATGTACAAAACTGTCGTCACTTACATATTTAAAAGCTTGAGTATCATGCCGGGTTCACAGCTGTCAACTTTTACCTTTTATCCATTATTGAAGCAAAATGGATTATTAAATGCCAGCTTGTTGTTAATCTAATGTTTTGTCAAGTCTGTCCGTCAGCAAGTTTGCAAGTCCATGGCACTGTATCTTAGATAAATGTTAATAAATGAAAATCCCTTTTCAATTATTTTTCAACAAGCTGGAAACTAAGGTTAGTGACAAATCGAGCATTCTTTCCCGTTATGAATATTGAAATCGCTTTGGTCTAACTTTCTCAACCGAAGATCACTCTTGATTAATATAATTTTGAGCCCTAGCGTCGTATTTACGTGTAAATGGCAGTGCCAGTTTGTTTCATTTCTACTAAATAATGAATTTATTTTATCGGATTTTGTTTTGGTTTGGTCCATCCCATTTGAAAGCTAGAACTACAAACTGAAAACGAGATATTTGTGTAAAAACTATTGTATTTTCCCTAAAGGCTTTCATACATTCATATAATGATTATTGTATCATTACAAAAGCGCAGCAGTTCGTGACGCATGACAATGGGGGACTAGGACTGGTCAATGGTCCTCCACTAATTTTATTCTTTTCTCATCATAAAATATAGAAAGAGAGACTGACCAACTCTGTAGATGTTTCCGAACTACTAAAATGATTCTCCCGCTTGTCTACCTAAAACATTCTGGTTGGAGGTACTCAACCGAGTATACTATATTTATGGTTGCTGACTTTAAGCCTTACTACGTATTTGTATAAGGGTGAGTAATGAATGTACACGAATTTGCCTTTTGACTTTGCAGAATGAATAAAAAAGTAGGTATACATGTTGTGGTGACCAACAAAACTTCGTACATTTTCAGCGGGCGGTAGCAACACCAAGTTTTTTCTACATGCTTGGATTAAATTACGTTTTTCTCCTCTCGCTCCTTCGGATATTATGATGGTGTTGTACTCGAGAAGAGCAAAATGTAAAATGGATATGGAGGGCCAGCAACACCAAGAGAGAGCAAGACTGCAGGTTTTTGTACTCCACAGACAGACAAGTCTTCTATCAGGTGATTTCGTGCGGTGACTGGTGAGTGGGTGAGAATGAATAGGTATTGTGAAGATTATGGCAATGGTCAAAAGTGAACATGACAACTGAAGCAAAAAGTTTAGCAATGGTGTGTAATTCAATCCAGCGGTGGTGGATGGCAACTCATTGTTTGTACGCTATTTGGGTAGGGTGGATATTACTATGCATGATGATATTTATAAGGCCTTTTGTACAAACAACACGCATACCTAAGAAAAGGGTGAATGGACAATGTCAGATAATAATAACCTAATCATCACATTCGTGTACTTGACTTTGTACAAAAAACTCATTTGTATAGATAGAATCAAGAGAGTTTACCAAAGTGTCAATGAACATGATTTACAATATCTTTCCAAAAATATTAGAAATCTAATCGATAAACAAATTTGTAAAAAGAAAATTAGTATTATTCATATTTTAAAATTCCATTGTTATCTAAACCATACTCCTTGCTACCGCACTGGGCATTCATTTTCAAGATATTTTCAAAGCACATCACATAATGAATCAGCTGTACTTACTTATTTTGTCTGTAAAAATGTTCTGAAGATGATGACAATATTCATACCACGCTGAGAAAATGAGAGGTTTCATATAACATTTTTCTATCTTCCTTCCTCTCTCGTGGAAAGGAATCCGAGTGAGTAAACCAGAGAGAGATTCCTCCGTTCTTAATGGACAGATATGATCTTATGGACCACATCATGAGTGATGAGAAAAAACTACAGGGCTGCGATGCGACTAGACACACAAGTACAATACAAGATTGTGCATGCAAAAACTTTTTTCTCAGCTTCACCACCATCTTCACTGAATAAAAAAGTTGTTGTACGTACATCACATTATTATAAAACGTCTTTTTGTATCAGTGCGAGTACACCACTCGTAATTTGGTTATAAACGTCGTGCAACAAAATAATGTGATAGTGATTCCTTGCGCCAGCTTATAATATGCCATTAGTATAGTATAGTGGCAGTTCTCCGTTAAAAGAAAAGTTACCTTGAACGAGTTGTGCCAAGCCAACGGTTGGATTGCCTTTTCGTATATGTACTCCTTCACAGACATTTTTTACCAAGCGTAGGGAAAAGTTCAGTAGTGTTACAACATTCAGCGCAACTTGATGTTACTTATCAACCAAAACTTCCTTCAATGCATGGGCGGATCTTGCACGGCTAGAAACTTCATCATGAGTAGCTCTGCAAGAGTCCTAGAAAACTATGGGTTAGATAACGTAGTTCCCTTCTCTCCAACTCTTTAGATCTATTAAAGAAACCACAAAAATGTGATATGATATCTGTCAACAAGACACAACTACTGTTGCGTGTTGGAATTGGAAGGAAACGTGTCGTGTATGTTTTCACCAGAGAGAGCTAGACTTTTTTCTTCCCAAAATGATAGTAATCTACAAGAATATATTTTTAAATGAAATAATATGTTGCGATATGAATTTTCAAACTCGTTTTTGTAAAATAGTAGCAGTGTTGTTCATCCTCTGTAAAACACACGTTGGTTGCTTTGCAACAAACATTTATACTAAATATGTAATTTCTCACTATTTGAAATATTGCCCGCAGAGAGAGAAGAATAACTGGTATATGAACAATTTCCAGCTGTGCTAATCCGGGAGGACAGTTATCAACATGTTACTTTTTGATGAATATTGTGTGTACGATTTTTTTTGCACGAGGAAGTTTTCTCTCTTTTACCATGTTCAATCCATGGGTTATAATTAAAGATAATTATCATACATTATATTATAACAGCATCGATATGAATGAAGATTTATGCTTTGGACGGAACTACACTACTTATGTATCAAAATGTGAAGCTGAGTGGGAATTGTATCGTTGTCGATTCTTTGCATTTGTCGCTATAGATTTGATATAGTGAGTACATATAATATATTTTGGTATACTCGTAATTCAGTCCGTTTCACATGTGACAGGACACATGTGGTTGAGCAAGGAAGAGTTTTTGGCCCATCTCAGCTCTCGTAAGACAGGGGTTGACCAACTTGACACTGTGCTGGCCTTCCCTAATAAATAGGCATATCATTCCTTTTCTTCCATTGCCATTTTATTCCCTTTATTCCTTAAGAGTACAATTGGAAACTCAAAGATTGAGTCAGACCAGGGTGAGAGAGTAACAAGTGACACGGAGGATTCGGTTGATTCCCATTCTTGTACGTGGGTCCGTCCTTAGGAGTACGAGCATGTAGTTCCATGAAAAGTGGAAAAAGCGTGTGGAGACAAGTACGAGACGTACGTTTTTTGTTGTTGTTGAGCCTGTTTCACGTTTTTGTATTGTCATAAAAGCGTAAAAATGAATGACAGATTAAATGCACATTTCTTCCCTTGTATAATATATGCTGGGATGTTCCTTGCTATTCAACGAGTATGAGTGAAGGAATAGAGGAGAGGATGAAAAAATGTCAATCATTTTCACCGACTTTTATATTGTGCCAGATGACAAGTGTCATGCAAGAATATGATATACCTATTTTTTATGAATTTCCACCATTTCACTCTCAAGTGTCAACGAATGATGCGGAACATATTGCTGTGAAAATAGGAGACAAGAAGACAACGGGAACGAGGCGGCGATGCGGCAATTGCTGTATCATTTTTTATGGTTTCGAGTAAGAATGAAAAACCTGTAAGCATTTTTACTTGTTTGAGACAACATTTCTTTTTTTGAAACGTCTGCCTAAAATGACGAATTTTTAATGGGGTGTGTAACAGGTGAATTTAAGCTTTGTAGGTAACAGCAAACAGCATGTAAACCAGTAATGTATTTAATTATTTCCAATATATTTAAATTTAAAATGTAATTTAAAATAATGATGGAGGAAGATATCATAGAGTTTATATATGTGTCAGTGTGATAATGTGGCAAAGTAAAAAGTAACATATTATATATAATTTAATTACCAACAATTTTACATTAAAGTCATTTCATTATCCTAATGGTCAAGTTGTGTATCGTTTTGGTATGTGGGGATAACAGGGACTTGGTTTGTGTTTGCACGTGGAGGTGACAATGACGTAAATATGGTAGTCTCACTTGGACACATTTGTCTCTGAATCTTTTGAAATGACAAATTATTTGCAGCTTCCATACAAAAAAGAAGTTTTTCGCATGCCTGCACGTTCCTCTCCTCCCTTATTTATTGTTTTGTTTCCCCGTGATTGTGACAAAGCTGACGGTTGCAGGACTGCAAATAATGCATTGGCTTGACTTGGCCTAAACGAGTGCACCACACAGTTGACTTGACGCTCATTTTCTACACTGATCATCATGATGAAATGGCGAGACGACAACATAAATTTTTTCGACATCGTCAAGGGCCGCTAGCGCAAGTGAGCAACTGCAACAATGCCTTTTTTGACATGCACACACTCACAAGAAGCGGTCCTTCCTTTGATGAACGATGTGATTGGTACAAAACATTCGTGATGTTTACTTTTTTTCTCTCTCTCTCTCTCTCTATTTTGCCTTCATCGTCATCTTCATCCCTATTCTCATTCCTTCCTCGCGTTCTTCGTATTTGCTGTTGAAGATAAGTTGGATCTTCTTGTGAGACAGATATATGGTGCGATATAGCACAAGTGGGAGGGGTTCAACAATACTTGTCATCTCCCTCAAAAAAGAATTTAGTGATGAAGAAGTTTTCCTTTTTGTTTCAACATGATATAGTGGTCTGGTTGGGCTTGGTATCGTTCTTCGTGGTGGTGTCTTGGCAATGTAGAATAGGTAATATATTATATGAATATATATGGGGCTAACTTTGGTCTTTGATTCTCTTCATATCATTCTCAAGTAATCGGCATATATCTGCATAACATTTATATTATCTAGAGCTTGTCCAAATTCTTTTGCTATGCGTCAGTGCGAACATGTTTGGTTAATTTTGTTTAGTCCATAATAATCGTGCAGGGTTTCGTGCATCAATACCAAATTGTCGATTTCTGCGAATTCACAAATACACACAAAAAGCCTGTGTGTACGCACACTCAATTTTTTTGTCGTTACTCTACTTAAATACGTTAATACACAATGTTTGACGAGAGGACTGAAGAGGACACTCACAGAGATGCACCACGCATGATATTCATAAGGTATTAAGGTAGAGTGTTTGTTTATACATGTAGAAACTTTCACAATGTACACCTTAGATATTGTATGATAAAACACGATTGCATATAATTTTTTCGTCCTTTTACAAAAGGGGCTTCTCCAACCCAATGCATTGTTTCTAGCTCTGTACAAGGTTATACAACGCGAGTCACTTTATATATATATATACTTTTCACTCCCACACCATTCGAAAAATGTACATGAACTTATGTGTATGTAAATATACTGATTTTGTTTTGAAAAGAACGTTTCTTAAGGTAAAATTAGATGGTCACCAAGTTGCAGATTTCGAGAGATTTAGTTTAGCAGCGTGTTGTGCTGATTATGATGAATATATAATGATTTGACATTTCGATGAGAAGGTAGAATAGCTGGACACTAGAACAGATCAGATGACTCAGGCCAGGCTGGAGGGCAGACACCCATTTTTACCTTATTTCCAGGTGGCATATAGTCTGGACTCGACCTAGGTTGGTTCATCATTTCACCTTGACTCATGAAACCTCCTGGAGGTCCTCCAGGATTTGGTGGTCCTTGTCCATCATTCGGAGGGAGTCCACCTGGTCCACCAGGAAATTCTCCCATACCCCCGGGTTGATCCATTGGGCCAGGAACTATACAAACGGTTCATAAAAAATAATAGCCACAATAAATTCCCAGATCTGAGGCAATCCATGTTTCAAAAATGACATTGAAATACTGAATCGTCTCCTCTCCCATTCTCTACACATATTTGCTAACTAAAACAAAGTACAGACTAGGTATAAATGTAAGTAAAAGTGGAATAAATTTTAGTGTACACATACTGTAAGGTTTACCTGCAGCAGGTGGGAAATGCGGCTGTTGACCAGGGAAAAAGTCATGAAAACCTTGCCCTGGCCCTCCACCAGGTCCATACGGAAAATCTGAGAATTTAGCATCTGGGAAATAAGGGAACGTAGGGTTGGGACCATCATCCATACCAGAGCTAATATTCATTGGAAATCCACGCATTTTTCTGGATGAACCAAAAAATGGACCGCGGCCCATTGATGTCAGTTGCTTGAGTCTTCTCTCTTTACTTCTCTTGTTTTGAAACCACACCTACGAAAATTTACCCAAAAAAAGGATCTAAATTAGAATCATCCTGTAGTGTATTATGATGAACACATATGCTCCTTTTCCGTTAACGTACACACGCAACTCGAAAATGCCAAGCAGTCTCTTTCAGAGAGTTTCACGCATGCCGCAACTATTCTTTAAACGCTTGACAACATTACATTAAGTTCGTGACTCTTGGAGAATATTGGGAAATACGTATAAAATCAGGTGTTATCATGCTACGTTATTATTTACACGCATTTTATTAGGAATAAAAATGTGCAGAGGAAGTCACATGGAAAAACATAATCATCTTACATACTTACTTACGGCTGCAAAAAAATTCTCAAGCATAATATGTGAAGTTTACGTAAAAACGCTAACTTTATTTCACATGCTATCCCTAAGCCATTTCGCTATTATGTGAAATGGAGAATTGCTTTTGGAAACGTTGATAGTTTTGAGAGCACCAATACGATATTTATGTTGCCGCGACTGTTTGGCAAGAGGGAAGCCTAAGTAAATGAGTAAAAAGGAAGATGAAGATGAAGAAGAGAAGGTAATGAAGCAATACCTGTATGACTCTCATGGGGAGCCCGGTTTCTTTGGCAAGTTGTTCTCGGATATGTCTAGTAGGCTTGGGGGTTTGTGAGAATGCCGTTTTGAGTATTTCCAGCTGTTTGGCTTTGATGGTGGTACGAGGTCCTCTTCTTTTCGATCCCACCGACGAATCCTCCGGGGACTTGTTTTCCGCGCCTGGATCCCTCGATTCACCATCTGCGTCCATCGAACCCTGCGTAGAGACAAACACCTTGTTTTAACTGTTTCATGTAGCCGAACAACGGAGAACATCAAGCAAGAGAGAATGGAGATGTACATGCTACATTATTTTCACTCCCTATATTCCCATCTTCAAACTTATATTATTGTGTTCTACTCCACTCCCAATAAAAACTACAATTCGACGGATTTCCAGCGAAGAAAAAAGGGGAAAATACTCAAAAGAAATCTCAACATGTGTCTTGAAGCGCATTATAAAAGAGACACGCGCCTCTTAATTCAAGCTCAACAACTGCTATCAGTTTTTTTCTTCTTCTCTTGAGTTTATTCTTAAACTTTACCTCTCCAAAATTCAAAATTCTCACTTATCCACAATAAACCCAGTGGTATAATGCACTGAATGCCGTCCCCAACTTTCTCACTTCTAAAACTATAGATATACTGAGTTCACTCCTGGTTGTTTGGATGGTGAGAGGCAAAGGCACATAAAACTTTTTACATTCACCATTTCCCTCACTTTCTTCCTCAACAAGGAGAACCAAGAAAAGGGGTTTCGCACTCTACGGAACACTTGCATTTATTGCAGCGGCGGTAGCCATAATATGGATTCATGGTCAAAGAATCCATATTAAAGCAAAACTTTCCCTGCTCGCTCTCTTCCGATAACTTAGCTCAAGTGAGCCAAGCTGAAGGGCTGGAGACACGACTACTTTTGAGTACGACCTACACTTCTATAAATGCCAAAAAGCTGTACAATAAAATGGGATTTGAAGTAAAGTGAAAATACGTCTTTTGTTCAGCAAAGTACAAACTCTGTGTCCGTTTCGTGGGGATATACGGTACATTCTAGTCTACTGCTCGAAAAAGTTCCAATAATCTTAGTTTAACTGAAATTTCAAATATGTACATACCTCAGACTCATTTCCATTGTCTTTCTCTGGATTACTGTTATCGCCAGATGAGGTTATGGGTGTTCGCACGTCGGTATCACCAATTGGGAGTCCTTTGGTTGGTGTCACCATTCCCGGTAGTGACGTGCTACCTGGACTCAAGCTGGGATGATGGTGGTGATGATGACTGAGTCCGGCATCCAACAGATCGTCGTCGTCATCTTCCTCATCGTTTGAAAATAGGGAGTCTGGAATAGAATTCAGAGTGCGTTAGTTAGTCTCACTGGATAGCACAGGCAGTAAGTAGATAATAATATCATGATGACGATGATAAGTTGGGATGACGCTGTGGTGAATCCATAAAATGAAGCACGTAGCTCATGACATGTAAATGACATATGCATACTTTTCTATAATTTTCGTATTAAACCATGAAGAAACAAATACTTGTCTACTTGTTTCATCGCCTTTTTTTGTTGTCCTAGCGAAATGTATGTATATAACACATTCAGACCCTAAGGGAAGCATGCCACTCGCCACTCAATTTATTTTTGGTATTTTATGGATGTCGAAGCAAACTTTTTGTTGTACAACCTCAAAACTAGTACCGTTTGAAACTATTTTGTAAAAACTGTGCAAAATTATGAAACAACTTAAGGTAATTTTAATCTCACAAAAATATCGCTCAGAAAGTTTCAAAGGAATTTTTAAAATGAAATGGAGTATATTTTAATGTATTCATATTGAAATAGGGGGCTGCCGTCGTCATGCATTACAATTCTAGCGTTCTTTTCAAGGTTTTAACTGCCTACTGAAAGTATTTATCATCATCATCATCATCTCACGTTACCCTGAGCTGAAGTCTCATACATTTTTCTCTACTTTAAAAAAGATAAGGTCACACATTTTGTTTGGGGCTTAAAACAAACTAAACCAGATAAAAGCCGGTATGGATTTAACAAGGCAGAGAAAAATGTCTGTTTCGCTTTGCATTTAATCCGATTTTGTGGTATCTCTTTCCCATCTGATGAGATTGATAGGTTTGAATTGAAGGGATCAAAAGCACTAGGCACGTAAGTATAAATATGGAAGTAGTAGAAACAAAAGCCAATAATAAATATATAATACGCATTATATATAGGTCCACGAGGCTCTATCTCAAATATAATGTTTCTGTTCTGATGAAACTCATACCCACAAAAGTACGTTTTAAAAGCGAACTACCGGATACATCGTTGTGGAGAAGAAGAGCGTGCGAGTGAGTTGTAAAAAGTATGAATTTCATCTTTTGTTATCAGTTCACGTTTCTATGATTTGATAATATGGAGCAGGAGCAATATTTATGACAAACTGGTATATCGCAGGGAGGACACACGAATCTGATGTGAGCAGTAGTTTCCCTGTATTTTTCTTTCAAGGGCTTTTTTTATATCAAAGGCATTTGGTTAAAAAAGCATCTTCAGCTTCACATTTTTCAATTTTTACAAATCTAGCTGTAAAAATGAAAAGGGCGAATAGTCTGGTTCCATTATGTATTCACGTATTCCGGTGTACAACAATATATGAATACGGATTGTAAGCCTCCGCTTTTAAAATCTATAACTGGTGCCATTATTCCAAAAACTTTTTGCTCCAAACTCAATCCAATCCAGCATGATCCTCCTGCCCTTGCGTATACTTATGCAAGATCATTTTTATCCGAGTGTAAGCGTGGCTGGGTTGGGTGACTCGGATCTCCCGTTCGCATTGCACCCTCCACTTCAATCCAATTCCCATCTACTTAAATACTTATATGCATTGCCCACGTATCAACCAAAGTGTGACACGAGTTGTAAAACGGAAATGAAAACAAAGAGGAAAAAGGGTAACGTGATAAAAGGCATTGTATTCTCCATGACTGCAAGTCAGAAACCAAGTTTGGCTTCTTGCAAATAAAATACTGGTATGCTGGACTGGTTGCTGTGGTGGTGGTGCTGATGAGATAGTATTGTATTTCATTGTGTATTTTTATAATCCACAACCTTGTCGCATTGAGAGCATAACATGATCCACCAAACAGAAAGAAAACCCCGATGATGATGATGATGATTCTGAGCTGAAACAAACGTCATCATACCATCATTCTCACCATATCAACTACTTTTAACTTTTGAGCTCTGAGCTGCTACCACTACTGGAAAGGATTATTATTATTCTCTTTTGACAATCAAAACATAACTCAATATATTATTATTAATAGAATGGGACCATAAGGAAAAACCTTAATACAAATTCAAGGTTTAAAACCAGTTCGCCTGCCAAGAATTGATAGACAACTGTTAGTTTATACACACATCGGGATCAATACAGTTTCACACCACACCACGCAAGTTAATTCTTTAGCACAGATGATCCCACATCCAACGTCATTCATTCATCCTTCACAGTGTCACTGACTGGATAATCTGTTGGCTCAAGAACTTACTTAGTTTTGAAATGAAAGCATTCTTCCTAGTTGTATAAACATACGGTGTGGGATTACTATTATTGCTACTACTAGTTCTGAGCTGCATAAAAGTTTTCCTGTAGAACAGGAATGTCACTAGGTATTAGAAGAGTATAGAACAAGTTTTATCATCTAAAATTAGGATGACATTCACAGAGCTTGAAAAAGTTTTTCTGGAGCCTGAATCAACAACTACGTAACATTTTACTAAGAGTTTATGTAGTATGCAAGCATCTAAAATATCTGGCAAGGCAAAGATGTGGTGAATGATGATATGTGATGTAATATGATCCCAGAATTACTGTGTTTAAAGCCCTCTGCTAGAAGAGTGCCACTTAAAATACAAACAGGAACTTTTGCTCAACAACTTTAGTTTTCGTTTACCTTGTTTGGCTTGAATGTAGTCATCTTTGCAGATAAATTTGCTGTCATCAAGTACATACAGCTCTTCTCCTGTTGACAACTGTCTTCTGCAAATGGTGCACGTGAAGCATGTGAGGTGAAATACTTTATCACGGGCTTTGCGGACCATGTCCTGCGGTGAAATCCCTTGAGCACATCCTGAACATTTTGTGCCGTACCGTCTGCAAAAACAAAAGTAATACATGAGTATACAAACATACAAAACCCACTTGCGGTGAAAATCTGAGAGAGATAGTAGAATGCCCTCTCGAACATTTCACTCAGAAACTCTTGGTGTAAAACAGGCAACATCACATTGTTTTCCTTCATTCATTCACTCACTCATCGATCAAAAACTTGAAACAATGCGCTCAACCGCTGTTATACTTAACAGAATATGATGTAGAGTACTTATTTCTGCATTGCGAATCTCATTCCTGATGATGTTGTGTCATCAGGTCACCACGCTGTACAATGGTATAGTGCTGGGCCCATTTATCATGTTTTCATAAACAGAACAAGGCAAATGTCACTATTGAACAGAATATGAATGTGGAAGAGCTCTCATTTGCATTTGTTCAGGGACAGATTTTTGTTCTTTTGCCAATGACTCTCGTATATTGAGCTCATGTAGATTTTGTCTTCATTCACGTTTTCTGTGTTTCAGCTCTAAATCTTGTAGCATGCCTAATGTCTACATGAGACAAACCTTCGACTCTCCTACAAATAAAATTTACGATCCATTTTGAGAATCCACCCTTAAATACGTATGACATACCTGATATATAATACGTAACAACAGCAATTCCCATCTAAAATCGTATTGCTAATTTAAACATTACAACAGAGAGGAACGTCATATTTTACTCATTTAAGGAAGTGATATTGAAAACAAGACCTTGAACATGGTCTAATCCGGGACTCCATTTTATTACGCTAATTTGGTCGCTACCAGTTGGGTCCAGAAAATGATGACGTGTGTCTGTTTCCTTTCTGTCATCAAATTCTACACATATGGTTCATGAAATGAAAGAATGGATGGAGACAGTATCCAAAAGTAAAGGATTCACTATTGAAAGCAACCTAAAGACGGCGTCGTAAATCTGTATCACCATCATTATCGCCACCAGTAATTGCAAATGAAATAAAACGAAATTAACCTTCAGTTTAAATACTTGATGTTACTCATGCTTCTGACATATGCAAGCATTGTATGTAAATTAACCATTTCACCTCATTTGTTTTATGATTCTGTTTTTACTTCGTACCATTCATGGGGAAAAGCAAGTACAGTCACAACAACAGTCATTATCAAATTTGAAAGATGCTTATCAAAACAAAACCATATTTGCATTTCATTACTCAATGAGTCCAAATAAATCATTGAGATATATTATGTTCCAAGCCGTAAACCTAGACATTTACTTTTAAATGATTCTTTAATTTTACGAATCAGGCTAGGAAGTTTTTCCATTCGCATATAAACGTCTACTCCTCCTTATCTATAAAAATTGACGTTTTCTTCTCGATTGCAATTAGCGCAAATTGCAAATGAAGATTTTTTCCTCAATCCTCTCGTCTTGTTTGTTACTCCCGTCAAATAAACTAACGCCAACGTAGTATAAAATGTGCAAGAATGTAAATAATATACAGGGGGAGTTTTCACCTTGATGTAATCTTATCTCCATTCACTAGTGTATGTTACATTCTTTGCCACTCTTTATGACCGTTTTTACAACATTCCTACTCATATATAAATTGAAGAAAGAAACCAAGCATTGCTTATATTTATCCTTTAATTAATATCGAAATTATGGCGAAATCATCACAATGGCAACGTGGCAAGGAAGGGAAACTGCAAAGTCCGACTAATAATAACAAATGAAACTGAAGATCACTCACCAGTCCGGATGAGTAGCCTAACTAAAACTATCATGCTATGCTAAGCTTCAAAATACCGTAAATTACCATGACGTTTTAAATGCATTTTGAGAATAGCTATTAATTTTGACTAACTAATTAATTTTAATTCTGCTTATTTTCCCCGCCCGAGAATGCACCGTGCATATTTATAGCAACAGAAGCAATGAGAATTTCCATTTTCCATTATTCTTAATCGTTGATCATATTAAACCATTCCTGGTTACCGTTACCTGTGCATTTTTTATTTACCCATACATGTATGCATTTTACAAGTACCTAAATTTTCATATTCATTCACATTTCCAATCTGACTTATATGGAATCTCTCATTTTATTGGAATGTGATTAGAATTGAATTGGTAAAAAATGCTAATGGTACACATAATCACAATTGTCTTTATATCGCATCAATATCAACTGATCATATCGGATCGCATCATCATCATCATCAACAACAACATGAAGCTTCAGGCAGAGGCGGAATTCAAAGGGAGGTGGTACAACAGCACACAACCACCAAATGAAACGGGGTTCATTAGCTTCTTATTTGCCTACACACATAAACTTTTTTTATATTACACGAGATAACCAGCAATAATTCAATTGTAAAAGACAAGTAATTCGATCCTTTTTTATGAGATTGTGGGCAAGTTGATATTATGGAAGAAAAACAATCAAGCATTTATGATGAAATAAATCATCTCGGAATTTTCTAGTTGGGTATCCTTTACTATAAGTGCATCTCCCTTTTAGGTAGTAAAATTATCTAATATTTTTTAAAAATTAGCGGCACAGTCAAAAATTAATAGGTAGGCTCCCTTTTTGTTTACATACCGGTGGTACGTAAACGATGGGTTTTTAAAAACAATCATTGAGACCTCCAACGCATATTTTGATTTGAAAAGTCAAAACGAACTTAGTTCTATTTATGAACCGATTTGTAAGGTCTCAACTTCATTTTGTATTCTGTACAACAACCGACATTAGATCCCCTTGATGCTAGTTTAGGTAAAACACTTGGAAAACTTCAATAGCGGGAAAGCTAAAAAATTTACAATTTTACATGAACTGCTGCTCAACTCTTTCATCCTTCCAAAAAGAGACGTGTGAGTCTCACTTTCAACGTGGTATTTGGTGAAATCCACAAGGGACAAATTTCAATGAACTTTCGCTACCTGATACGTCCTTTTGGTGTGTGCGGAACGTGTCCTCATTATTCCAACCACGTTTTAGCAAATGAAGCACCTATTTATTTAGTGTTTTCAACCATTACACTTGACTCAAAGGATCTTTCTATCTTCCTTAATTTGTAAATTAAACAACGTAGGTAATCGAATTAGGAGTTAATGCTATGACTTTTCTACTCACTGCATTTTAAATAAGACCCACTACCCATCATCACCATAGAGTAATTGTTTCCTGAAAGTTGATGTCATGTAATAGAAATGACTGATCATCAGAAAAACTATATTTTTGAGTGTGCCCACACGTAATTTTTAAATATTTCTCAAATACTCATAACAAATTACTGCTAAACATTTCGATATAAAATGAATGTTCACGGCAGAAGCTAAGCCTCCGTACGTATCATCACCAGCAGTTCCTCACCGCTTTGTAATCAGGGTGGCTGGAGGGTATTATTATGTGCAGCAACAATAACAACTCCTTTTACATTAACGAATACAAACCATTGTTCCAAACACAAAACGGAAGAAAAGCCATGTACTCAAAGGGTTTCGCTGGGTAGTAGGTAGCACTAATTTTTTTATGTCGGGTACAAGATGTTTATAAACCTCATCTTCAATCCACACATCCACTTCTTTTTTGATAGCCAGTGTTGAAAAGAAAGAGCCACCTTTTTGGATAATAACAATAATTTTGTAATGAAGATCTTTTCCCTAAAGAAAGAAACCCATTTCATTCCCACCCTATCCAATCCCAAAAGACACACCTGACAATTTACTCTGTTTCTTTCTTATATACACATCATTCTCCATCTCATTTTTTACTCTTCGTCTCTGCCCATCACATCACCATTATTATTATTGTCTATTATAATCATCGTCCACTTCTTTACATTGTGATTAATCATTTTCCGACATTGGAATGGATTGGACGACGTATCCGCACCAGTTTGACGCTTACAGTTTGCAAAATAAAATGTACTTACTCCTTTTTTTTTAAAAAAAAAATGATGAATTCATAATCAGCCGAAGCGAATTGAAAATTTGAATTGAGGTATGTACATTATGCATTAAAATTACCTCAAACAAACCCCATTATTCAAGATGGGTAAAGGCGAAAATAACATGATCAAAACTGTTATTATTGCTTCCTTGTGCTACCAACCAACCCATCATCATTATCTTATCATATCATTAAACAATCAGTGGCAGCCCAGTGGAGTGCTATGCTCTTCCGTCCACCACCGTTGACCGTTACACAGGACGGACATGGGAGATTGGATAAACATGAATAACAATTTGTAGCAACTGCACAGGCATGTGCAATGCTTGTCAAACTTGAAAGAGCCAACCCTGAGCAAATTTTTCCTTTGCAAAAACTATTATTTGAAAACTTGCAAAAATTGAAGAAAACTAATTTGAATCTAGTTTTTGAGAAATAATTATCTGTATCTGTATTAGTAATTATCATGCTCAGCTTTAATTGTCCGTAATAATGATAATGGATAATTATAAGAAAACCAAACCTACCTGGATGTTGCTGGTGAGCTTATCATAATTAAATGTAGTGAATGTTATTATACGATCCAGACAGAAAAACCATAAAACTCCTTCAGCCGTTCATCTTATCGCCCAGCCGATATTATGTGAAGAAACGCCAAGAAAGAAGACTTCATTCTTTCTTCAGTTTCCACATATCTTTACATTTTTTGGGGGAAGTACAGTGTGAACAAACAATTCGAAGCATGAGCACATAACTTTTTATTTATGGATGTATAACTTGATTTGCTTTATCTCTCACTCTGTGATAAAAGGAGAGCAGGAGCAAATCCTCATGCAAAATAAAACTAGGGGAAGTATTGAGATAAGTACACTAATAAGAAAGATGGGTAATTTGTCAGTAGGAAAGAATAAAGTCACGTTTTCTCCACAAAATGCGTATAAAAAAGAGAGTAATCCGGCGAGAAGTGAAATTATAGGCTTGCCCACAAAGAAGAGGATAAAGCCTTGTGTTTCAAAATGAAGGGTCGATACCAAAAAATTACCTGCCTTGTAATTATAGTTTCACCATGCAGCTACATTGTAATGTAATAATGCATGCTTCTTCCACTACTTGTTTTTTCCTCTTGAGTTTGAATTGAAAGCATATGTCCACTACAACTACAAATAATATTATGTAACATAATGTAACATCAGGTCAGGAGAAGAAGAGGAGTGAGTACAATTTTTTTTGGATGTTCATATCATGGTGGTTCTTAATACTTTTTGTCGGAAGGAACAGGTAAAAATAAGCATGTATCACAAATGGTGATTATGATGATGATATGAGGATGCACTCGTTCACTCCTTCTTTCTTACCGATATATACTCAAGATATTTTCTTATAAGAATGAGATATGATACGAGTACCTACTTTGTGTTATAATCAACCATTTTCTCCAACGGCTAAAGCTTACCATCAAGTATGCTGTAAAGCAGTAGCAACTCACTTGGTACATATGCCATTATCTCGAGCATTTATTCACCCATCCGTATGTCCACTACTTGGTTGGTCACTCACTCAATTTTTTCTTAGTATCTCAAAGCTTGAATTGAGAATTGAGCCCAAAAGCCAGTTTCTTTTGCCACTTATCTCAACCGGATTTTGTAAATAAATAATAATAACAATATTACATTTACATTCCCATCCATCTTACATCATATACTTATTATAATTATCCTCTCTTTCTCGTTCCCCCTCGTGTTTGGTATGGAAAAAAGTCAATTATTCTTTTTGAAGTTTGCTTCTTTCTATTTCTATTTTCTTTTGCTGAAGGAGGATAAAAGCAAGTCTCCGCCAAAAAAATTAGCGAAAGAGTAAGTGGAAACAAGTCCAATTTTTATCAGAAAAATGGACAATTTTATAAAAACTTTTTTGTAATTTAAAATAAAAAATAAAATTACAAGAAAAAACACTTGATGAGTTTGATGTAGTAATTTGTTCAAAGTGATGTTAGCTTTTATTAAGATTTTTATACTTTTTTCTTCTTCTCCCATTCTTTGGCGTGAACGGATATGGCAAGTCTTAATTTGTTATTGTTGCTATTATTATGTATTACATTATTTACTTGAAGGAGCAATAATGCAACAAAGAACGACGCGTAATAATAAGCCATAACAATTTTTCTCTTACTGTTTTGTGTTGTTATAACAACTTGCAGAACAGCATCAGCATCATCATTATTTTTTTATTAGTACATGGAATGCATTAAGAAATTTGCGGTGATTATATGAAATGATTATCCTTACAATCCAGAAACATTGCTGAGGCTCTCTACTCTCTTCCCTGACTTTTTGCTATTTATGCACACAGGGAGCCAGAATCGAGAGGAGTGGATAATCATCTTGTAAAAATTGATGTTTGCAACACTCTCTCGTTTTGGCCTTTAGTTTGTCAAGAAGGCTGAGTAATTATCTGCAGTTCATCTCGTTGAAACAGGTGGATTGATGCACAGTAGCAGTGCAATTTACAATTTGAAATTAGCCATTTGTCCGTCCAGCTCAAATCTTCCTCATTGATCATGCGTCAAGTCATCAAAAAGCCCCACCACTTGCTATATTATATATGCGTTACACTTTACCACGACCACTGCACCTTCTCTTCTTTGCACACTTGATTCTCCGTAAATACACATAGTCATCATAAATCTGATGATGATATATCACCCAGGGCTGACTGATTGTGAGTGAAATTAAGATAGAATGATGGTTGCTGTTCTTACAAATGTCACAATGAGCAAGAGTTCGAGTGTGATTCCGTGGCAGGCAGACTTTTCTCAATCATCAGGAGATATGGTTATATAACAATACTATAAAACCCAATTCTCAATCCTAAGCATTCACTCAATTATTTCGAGCTTAACTTATTTAAGCCACTTCACCACATTTAACATTTTCCATTTTTCAACCATGGGAATAATTGCAATTCAATAAATCTAAAGCATGATATCAATAAACCACATCAAAGAGTCCTGATTTATTGGTCATAGAGAAACATGAAGTCAACTAATAATGCGTTGTTAAAAGCAAATCAGAAGGAGAAGTGTTGCTTCGGTCGCTTCCGCGCCCATGGACGTGGTTGCTCGGACTTGGTGGTTGAAACTTTGGTAAAGGTTGTGTGTCCGAGAGTGGGGTCGTGGGCCTCGGGGGGGGGTGAGGGAGAGGTGTGGTTAGAAGGGCTTCCTTTTTCCTTATCAACCCAAAACTACCCTTTCTTTTACTCACCCCCAAGTGCCATGCAAGCATGTACGTATGCCTCCCCAACTTCAAAGTTTTGAAAATAATAAAAAATGTTATGAGGACTAGGAAGACGATACAAATGCTGCAGCTTCTGGTTCGCCCCTTATTATTTTATCGATTAAATTACAACCACTACGACGTTTGTGTTTCCTGCTGCATCAGCATCTTTCCGCCGTCTTCTGTCTTCTGCTCCTGACATTATTCTTATGGTCGTGTACGTATCTTCGCCTACAAAGCTAAGTTTCTGTGTTTCTAGTCTCTAATCTTCTATTGAGCCTGAGTGACTGAGTAGAAGGCTTTGGGTTGTGAAACAGAATCATGGCAGGTCTTGATATAGAATTACGTTCTAAGATTCGCAGAAAAAGCTCCCAAAACTGGAATTGTCCTAGCAAACAGTACGGTACAAGCACGTCAGAAATAGGGAAAAGAGAACAAAAATCCAATGTTTCGCGTTTACTAATTATTCGTATAACTTTGCTTGGGCTCTATATTATTTTCATACTTGGTCTCCCCAACAAAAGAGCTTCTTGTTGACTTACTATACTTCCGTTACGTCCACGACCAAGGGATTGCAATATTAAGTAAACTGTGCTGAGTCTGTCTACTACTGCCTTCATTCATATACGTACCTATATATGAGTCACTTTCTATCATATCAACGATAAAATATTACCACCTTTAAAGAACTTACATCGCGAGCTTCGGTTGCTTGGTTAATAAATTGTAATGGAGCTCCAGCACAAAAGTGTAAAAGATTGGGTAAAAATATTTTTTGAGTTCGTGCAAGAGAGCAAAAGAGCAGATGCCATTATTTTTACTAACCGGGCCGACGGCTGAAAGCCAAACGTAGACACATTGCGTACAACTAGATTATATTTGTATTATAAAGGTAGGTAGAGACGGTAGACATACAACAGAAAAAAACGAACCAGTAGTCAAATAGGTGGATTTACATGTAACAACATCAATAATGGAAAATAGTTAGTATGAATCATAACATCTCAGGATAATATTGCGTTTAATTAGAATATACTCTGATGCTTGCTAGTTCATCTTGCATTGCTTAACAAAGCATGGCACTAAAATATCGCGGTGGATAATATGAGATGAAAATGTAAATTTTAATAATAACATAAGCAGAATCACTATAAAATTGAGGTATGTGGAGATAATAAAGACAATCAGGCAGCTTCTGTTCTTCACGTTTTCTTTCTGTCTGCTTCAAAGAATTTTTTTGAGTGCTCAGTTCATACATGCACAGGTACAACACGAAAATATGTATGTACATCATCATCATCCAGTCGAATCTTCTTAATATATCTTTTCGCATCATTGCCATCATCATGTTTAAAAATGCTTCTAGCTAATAAAAAGCTAGCCGACTTCAATGAAAAACTAATCGGAATCCCTGAAAATGATAAGGGGTCGCCTGCTAAATGATCCACAATTTGAACGTGAGCAACCACATTTAGCAAATTCAGCAGGAGTAGAAAAAGGAGCAACTCTAATTCATTAATAAAATTATAATTTACATTTTGTGGGCTTATCTATTATGATCATCTTCTTTGGCCGTAGTTGTTTCTATTTTGTTTACAATTTGCTATTTACATTTTGATTCAATGATATTAGAACCACTTTACTAAATTATCGATTGACTATGAAGATAATAAAAACTTGAGAGGATAGGATTGAATTGAGTTGATCTACTCTGCGTTTTCATTTTTTATTGGCATGCATTTGAGCAATTTATTTTATGTGAAATGAAATTGAGATATTTGGGAGGACTAAGGATGATGATCAGTATCATTTTCCTCAAATAAAGTTGACACCCGTGCCACTCATTTATGTTGACTGTGTACTCAATTTGTAATTTAGTGTGTTGTGATAAAAACAAGTATGTATTTATGTAGGTAGCTAAGAGCTGCCAAGCAACTTTTTCCATGAAGTGAATTCAAATCAAAGTCATTCCCATTTTAGCTTGTTTTTTATGTTGCAATTTTTTTAAACGATGTAGTCCTAACTGGTCTCATTTTCTAGTCGGTTACCATTAGTTTCAGTTAAAACATGTCTTGAGTGTAGTTTGTAGTTATAGTTCCAATCAATCGTACAATTTAAAAGTTTTGAATCAATAACGAGTTGGTTGCAGAGGCTTGGGCTAAAATGTATGTAAAAATTTCTTTAAAAATTCCCAACGTTTTCCTTCATACACTTCGAGTTTTTTTGCTATAACGCAAAAGTTTGTGTTTGTTGCCATACATTTAATAATTAAATTACTTAAATTCAAGGTAAAAATCATCTTTAACCAACGATAAGAATTGTTTATACGGGAAAATGTCTCGTCAAGTTTATGTCCATTACAATCTTTCATCGTACAACGCGTTATTTCGGTATCATCATCTTAAAATAATACGTATATATGCACTCCGTAACATTCTATTTATATCTGCTACTTGACTCATATATCTAATCATCATTTTCCAACAACTGATAAGCCCTTTCTTCATGCGTTATTTGCTAATGATAAGGGGGGTTTTAAAGCTTGCTTATCTGCTCTTGTGCATTATATTTATAGCAACACAACAAGGTACCTTTCAGAGTTCTTCTCATTCAAACTTGTGGACCATACTTCCTCAAAAAGTTGTAAGCTACGTTGTATATATGTATAAGCTACTCATAATATTACCTAAAGAAAACAACAGGAAAAACGTTGTTTCCAAAGCTCATTACTCATCTCACAGAAATCAGAAAATGAATGATTGTGAATTTATTGCAGGAACGTGATTTTCAAACTTTGATCGTTTTACAATGCACCCAAGATATTTGTATTTACATATTTTCATCCGCACACTTTTAATTTCTTCCTGTGAAATTCCAAACTGTAGTATATGAAGCATAAATGTATGAATCTGATTTTTTGTGCACAGCCGACCTTGTTACTCAACTTCAAAACAGCGCCTCCAGCAAAACTGTAAGAAGTGCAATAATTAAATGAGGCAGTTCCGTCCGTTCCCTTTTATTCATCTCCAGGAGAAGAAAATTACAGAGGTAAAGACTATCATCATCATATCAAGCTAACGATTATTGAAATCTATTTCTGAATGAGCGAGCGCCTTCATTTTTCTTCTGGGAGAGTACGGGATGAGAAAGGGAATCTCCGCAAGCAAAAAACTATACGCATATCACATCAAACTACAAGAGCGTCTGCCTGTGGCACTACGACGTTACCCATTTTCGTCTCAATTTCTCCTTGAGTTTGCATGAAATCTATTAATATTCTTGTCACAAAAAAGTTCCCATCGAGCCAAGCAAAGTCTCAAACGGAACCCCGTTTCTACGTCCCAGCCTAATCTCTTGGTTAGTAAGCAGAGGTGGCGAGACTTAGGGGTGTTTGGGAAACAAGTGAATTGCATTAAAAGTCATCCAAATCCGCACCAGAAAAAAGTTTGTGTTTACGATTAAAACATTTTTTCTTGGTTCTTAAACAAAATATCGGGCTCAGTTGTCTCGTCGAATTTATATCAACTCCAATTTTCCAATACACTTGTCTCCCTTTCTTAGCCTCGATTCTGTAGAGGGAGAGCGGCGCCCGTATCCACTGACTTTGTTTCTTTCTAGCATTTTTACACGTTAAAGCAAAGTAGAGGTAGTAAGCTCAAGTTGTCCGTCATCATCATTATCATCATGAGAAACAAGGAGGTGCACTTAAGTGGAGTAATGCAATAATGACCAGTTAACAACATGTAGAGCATAATATTTAAGCACAGGCTTGCATGTTACAAGTCCATTCTTAACTGGAATAATAACAGCTGTTTTCAGTTTTTTTCATCTCCATCAACCCCTACATATTCATCTACACACACAACTCTGCCAATGTATGAAAAGCGAGTGGTTTTGTTGGCTACACATGAGATATTCGTGAAATATCATAACAGTCGTTTTGGACAACGAGGACCAGATACGAGAACAGACTGTTATTGTAGAAAACAAGAAGTGTGCTAATAATGTTGTATTGAAATATAAACGATGACCGATGATGAGCTATGTTTTCCCCTCTGGCGAAAAAACTCAAGACTCCGTCGTTCTCAAGAAAAATTCTGCTTTGAACATATAACCTAATGTCCATAAGATGTAATATAATGCAGTAGTCGAGAAAAATCCCTAAACATTCCAAATACACAGCATTGTATGTAAATACACTGAGAAAAAAAGCAACAGTTAATTCATCTAGTGATTTTTTGAACTGCTTCTTTGCTCGCTACTCTATCATCATCTTTTTCTCTCGCTCTCCTCTGGCTACCTCTACCCTTAGCTACTCTTTCTTTCTCTACCTGCCCAAAAAGAGATTATTGTATAATTTAAGGAGGAAAACATGTAATTTTCTCAAGAGCCAACGTCTACTTATCGTGTTCCTTGTTCAACCTCCAAACACACACATGGGCAGACTACTAATTTTAAACGCTCACATTTTACAGGAAAACAAACCTTTACTTAACACTGTTTCCTGACTACCTCCACTGTCCATATTTATTGCATTAATTTTTTTCCTTCGTCATATTATCGTCAGTCATACTTGTGTACATACACTTGTGAATAAATTCAAAACATGCATGCTCATGTTTGCATGTAAGCACCTTAAATATGTGAATATTATATCGCATATTTGCTACCGTTCACTGTTACATAGTTTGTGAGCAGTCAAACCCTCCTGTTTCAAAGCGGTCTCTTACATTTGATACATAAAGCACTTAACTTCACGTCGACGTCAACCGAAGGAAGTTTCCTTCCAGGCAAGCACGTAAAATTGTAAACAATTATCAAGCCAATGCTCCTCCGGTCATGATCACGAGCATCATTATCGGTCTGGTCTTGGTTGATCCGATTTAATTCGAGATGGCAACGAGACATGCATTTAATTCCTGACTTAACATAACATGCGTAATATGGAGAGAATAGGTTACGACCATCTTGCATGGCGAATGCAAAAAATATCTGGTTTTCCCATTAGCAAATACTGTGCCGTGTGAGAAGAACTAGAACAAAAACGCATCCGTTTTAAACATGGTTCCGCAGTTCAAATTAATAGATCATTTCAGTTAGTTTACTCTACTTGACACCTTCTGTCTTAACTTTTCTCCGCAATCCTATCATTATCCAAAACC
Source organism: Orchesella cincta (assembly GCA_001718145.1). Lineage (NCBI taxonomy): Eukaryota > Metazoa > Arthropoda > Collembola > Entomobryomorpha > Orchesellidae > Orchesella > Orchesella cincta. Next base: position 244,691 of record LJIJ01000103.1, on the reverse strand, counting down.
TTGAGGAGGTTCGGTTAAAAAGGTGGGATACAGACGCGCTACCAAGGAAAAGAGGAGTGCAAAAGGGGAAACGAAAATCAAAGTGACTAGCTCGTTCCTACACTTGAGTACAAGGGAGGCAGGGCCATAATTAAATATTTTACAGTATCTAATTAGTTCTCACTAATAATTAACAAATCAATTAGCACCGCCGCCTCCGCCAACCAGGACGCGTCCATCCTGGTAAAATGCGGTACAATATTCACGCATGCATGCGTCTCCCACTCACAAAACTCTTTTGGCAAAGTCAGGGAAGTAGGGTGAACGAGACCAAAAAAGTTTTTGAGTGTGTTTTGGTGTGAGTGTGTGTGGCAGTAATTTTTGCACTGTCATAGTCATACTGTACACACACTATGCAAACAACATGCATGATTTATGAAACAAAAAGTTCTTTTATGAGACTCAGCCAGAATCAGACTTCTCTTTTCTCTCGGTTTTGCTAGTTTTAGCGAAAAGAGATGAAACCACAGAAAGTGTGCGTCTTTGAAGGAAATATCCTTTCACTGATCTTGCTTCATAAAACAAACTTTGATAAACATCACTACTCCTGCTTCTGCTCCCGTTGTCCTCGTAAGGCTTTATACTTTGCCTACAAAAAATTTAACAACAAGCAAGGCAGGCTCCCTACCCTCTTGGTTTAAAACAAACAAAGTATATTATATAAGTAAGCAGCGGCATTATTCTGACGTATCAATATCAAAAATATAAAACTCTTTGGCCAAGTATGAGTACACAAAAGCCCCTTGAAAGCCGTCATGTCACGCAATACAAACAGCCTCCAGAAGTTTGGCAAATATTTTGCTGAATAATTTACTACTTTTATGGTAAACCCTCTTGATTACACACACATACATCACATCCATCCCACATACGCTCGCTTTACTAAACAAGTTGTGTATTGGGTACACTTCTAGTTTTTAGTTTTCATTGATCTTTTCAAAAGCCAGAGAGAACCGAGTGATTGTGATTGCTGCTGCTGGTGCAATATGTGGTCTTGGATTTGCTAGCGGGAATAAGAAAAGCGGAATTTTGTTTTTGGTGGTTGTCGTGTTTTCAAAGAATATTTCAGAAAACTTTTAAATCAACGTCTGTAAACACAACCCTTCTTTCTTGAGGGTTGGGTCCGATATCTTGGAAAGCAGCAAAAATATTTAATTTTTCTGGAGTACACCAACCAACTCAAAAAGGGAATAAAATGAACTTGTTGATGCTTTCACGTTGATGAAAAATATGATGAAACTTTGGAATTCTCAACATACTTCGTTCAAAGGAAATCTTATTGACGGACATACTTTAATCAGGGTATTGGCAACGACTTCTGATTGTAATTTTTTAAAGTGTCCCAGACTCCACTCCAGTAAATTGACAGTGAAAAATGTTATTGAAAATGGATGAAAAGTAGAATATAAAAATTGCTTGCACCTATGCGAGAAAAAACTTTTTGCAAAACATTTGGCATGTGGAAATAGAAGGAATTACACATGCAATAAACCTGTGAAAATAGGAACCATATACCGGAGATGAATGCAAACCAGCCATTTTAGAACTAAACTAACTAAAACTACTTGAATATCTATTCACATAGACAATTACTAGTTGAAAACGGGCAACATCCGGTTAACAAACCAAACACAAGAGAACAGTAAAAACGAAAGAAATTACATGGTAGCCATAACGGGCTATTAAAACTACATGTTATTGCATTGTTTGCTCCTGTTCTCTCTCCTCCATCATAAATTGCTCATTCCCTCTTGATCCTCATCATCACCACCAGTCATCAAAGAAATAAGTGGCTCATGAAACCCAGTCAATATTAGTTTGCGTATGCGTGCAAAGAATATACAACCCATTTACCCAACCTCGTCTCACATCACATCACATCCCGACACAATGTTTCAATACCATACGGTCAGTTTTTTCAACAGCAACATCAGGTAAAAGTTTGAGGAGGTAATGGAAATAATAATGCACTCAAGTGGCAAATTGTATGTAATGTTCTTATAACATCATCATCATCCTTGTTCCCAACTTTTACCAAAATAAACCAAGTTGATTGATATTTTCATACACGACTAGAGTGGAAGTAGAGTAGCGGATGACGGCAGTTGATTTTCTTGAATGTTTCTGTTAACGATAACGATGCGATGATATGGAAAACGGTTGTTAAGGAGTTAGTTAGTTGGTTATATTGAAAAGAAACATTGTGTTTGCACCAGAGGAAAAAAACAGTACACAATAATAAAAGGGAGAAACAAAAATTGAAAGCCTATCATTAAATTATTTATTGAGCTTTGTTGTTAACAAAGAGGAGAAAGAAGGAACGAACACACGCTTCTCTTTACATTACAATTTCCTCTGTACATTTTCAATGTGGTAGCACTAAAATTTTTCACACGTGTCTCTCTCCTCATCATACACTTTGTAAAGACTAATCATCACAACCATTATATTAGAAGAAACAAAATGAAATTGTTATTACTCCTTTATTCACTACCTCCCTCATGATCCTTTCATTGTCTTTGTTTATATACTACTAAAACAGTTAGTTAGCTCCGTCCGACTTGACTTTGGCTAGGTATTAAAACTTCTACCTGGTTTGTATTACTTGGTCATTATTATTGCTCTTTCTCTGGTGTAGTGAAGATGTCATTGATGATGATGAGGCATACACGTCATGTTTGTCATGTCATTAAATAGGCAACCTACAAGAGCTACCACACTAGTATTCTATGCTAACACAATATTTGATAAGCTTTATGATGGTCGTTGCTCAAAGTGATGATTTGATGATGCTTTTGTTCCACCTCTTGTATATCATTATATCATTGTTATCGCTACTCTATAAAGTTTTTGTTCAATTTAGAGAAAATTCCTTTGCTGGAGGCGGAGAGACCAGGGCAATGCTGGAATTGATGAACTAAATAACTGCTCACAAAAGTCGAACGTTTGATTAAAAACAGGCACAAAACAGTCGTAAAAAAGGATGTACTACAATACAAGATTTTTGGCTTGTTTCCTCAACACCTTTTCATGATCATGGTGAAATGATAGTGATGATGAGTATCTGATAAAAACAATGTTTACGCTTGTATACTTTACACCATTAGCATTATTGTCATCATCACACAACCCAAACTCGCTTCATAAACTCCACTGGAGTGCAAACCATTCCTTGTGTTTCATAACAATTGCATCATTATCGTTAGCTCTGCTACCTCCACTCCACTGTACATTTTTATGGGAGTCGGGTTTCAGTCCTACTTTATCATCATACTCATGGTCCACCGTATTTCCAAAGAAAGTACCATAAATAATTTTTGTCCAAAAGATTTTCCACCTTTTCTTCAAGAAGGTGGCTCAGGCCAGAAAGCAGGATGAGGTTAGACTCATTTAAAATGCAAAGACCGCTCCTTTTGATACATAACAAATGATCTAAATGTGGAACTTGGTCTTGTGGTGAAACAAACTACCTTTTTGTTGCATGCTGAGAAGTCCACCTTTTAACAACTAAACTGCCCTTTACACCATCATGCACCTCGACCAAACCGAGATGATGATGATGAAGCTGATGATGTGAGATGAGCATCAACACATACTTCTTATGTAACAACTACGAGCAAAGTTAAGAATCAGAGAAAAAGAAACAAGCAGGTAAACAAGTGGTCGGATCGGATAAAGATTTTTATTTAAAAGAAAAGATGCACAACAAATGTTTTTTTTGTTCTCACAGCAAGAAAAGGTCATAGTAGGAAAAGTGTTGATGTAAAAAACTTCAGGAAGGATCTCATCTCTCACACTCCTCCTTTTGATGTGATGGAACAACTTGTTTCTCTGCTACCCATGTCCTTTTCGTATGAAAAGAAGAAGTGGAAAAAAAAGTTTAAAAAAGGAAAATTTCTTTCGGTCATTTGTTTTTCTCAAAGATGACCATTCCACTCGAGTAGAACTAATGTGTTTTCATGCTTTTTTATGTGGACTTCATCACTTTTTATGCCATCATCATCCACGCAGGATTTTGCTACTATACAACAATGCACAAATCTAAAAAACCAGTCCATAACCCAGCTCACCTCACCCTTTATCATCATCATCATCATCATCATGTGAGGTAAAAAAATGTATTTCTCTCAACATTTGAAATATGTACAAATGTGCTCCAAAAATGATAATGAGAGAGGGAGTTTATCTCACAAGTCAAAAAAGGGAGAAAAGGTACATCAATATGAAAAACGGTGTGTAGGCTTCCTTCCTCGTGAGATTCAGAGAAATGGTTTCATAACCTTTGAGATTTGTTCTATTTCTATTTAAACATTTGATATGGAATCATATGAGCATGAAGACCTGTGTTATTTGATGATGTGATGGGCATTCATACATATTTATATCTCATCATCATCAACATCATCACATCACCAGTTGAGTTTCTTGAAGTAGCCAAAGCCAATCCATAGGATGATGATGCCAAGCGGCAGTTATATATACCTCCTTGGAGCATTTACAAAATGACTCCACAAGGGACCCACTTGGACGTAACAACTTTATATCCACGAACAAGTGGTCAACATCACCTCATCACCGAGACCATTTCCAACCCAAGAAAACAAAAAAAAAACTGGATTCGATTGAGTAACCCGTACTAGTAATACATATTACTGCCACACTAGCAACAGGATCCAGCAACTTTTTCAGTATCCGTACAAAAGCCACCATAATATTTGTGTCTGTCCCGTAAATAAAGAATGAAGCTTACGATTAGTTACATTCACGTAAGTTAAGTCTAGTCTCATCCATTCCTATTCTTTTCTTTCATACGCACACACACCTTATAGTCAACTGACTCGCTTCCAAAGAAGCTTAAAAAGAAGCACGACATACCTTCCTTGAGGGGATACGAGAGAAACGGAGTGGACGATACATAACTAATGTATTGGAGAAAAGACACGAGAGTTTCCTAGGTTTGCTCCATGAGACATAAAAGTTGGAGTTGGATTGGAACCCTGTCTACAATATATCATCTCCTCAAGTCTCCCCGGAGTTTCATTGCCCTGTACCTGTCCGGATTTCTCTGTCTGTACAACTACAACCTCATAATATATGTTTTTGCTCACTCCAATGGTTCTACATGATGCATGCGCCGTGATGAGCAATGGCATAATATTACACACTCATACATACATTATTACACCAAAGGCAGGTTTATGATGACGGCAAAACCTTGTTGTTTTGAGTTAGACAAAACAAAACGAAAGGGTACGTAAAATACAAAGATACACTTCCTGGGAAAGGTATAAGGAGTATGCAACAATGCTAAACAACGTAATATTTCTTTGGATACAAAAAATAGAAACGAATACACATTTTTAACATTATCCTGTGCCCCTGAAATATATGGGGAGAAGGGAGAATTGACCTGGGCTCGTAAAACATTGAAACATTATGAATTTGCTGGTTTTCACAGAGGGCGATTTTTCGTTGGAAAAACATAAATAAAGCCCGTAACTAACATTATGCACGCAACGTTACAACTCAAATGATGTAACATTATATTACAAAACATCAAATTACATCAAAAGTCTCATAATGAGAGTTTCACAACGCATAACTTCTTCCGACAAGTGACAATTGCTTGATGTCTATTTTTTCAATGTTTTTTTGTGAACTCCAGAAGAGAAATTCCTACGGCATATTGCTACCCTTATGGCAACTGTTACTGCTTCTTTGGTAACCATCAACAAATTACTAGAAAATACATAAACGCACACGGTACTCTAATAATCCTGTGGTTTTACATGCATACAAACTTGTGGTGTCGTGCGGTGGTTGATTTTTGTGGTGAAATGCATAAATATATTGTATATATAAAAAGCTTTACTTTTCTCGTGGTATTTTATCACCTGACATGCCAATATTGAATTTTGAAATTCTTTCTTGTCCAGATTTCCAATGCAACCTCATGCCTTGCGGTATCTGGTTATGCGCTTTTCTAATAAAGCATAATACAACATAATAACATTACCTCCTGCTATTTCTGCTGAGCAGAATACTTAAGTAGTTAAAAAATATTTTTTTAGATTGTCAATATTGCTTTGAACAATTTACTATAGGAAAGAATGGAATGTTAATTTTCATTCTGAACACGTCCTTTTCGCAAAAGTGAATGAATAAGATGAACAAGAAATGTTTGCCTTTGTTGGAGAAATAACGTTTCCAAAGAAAACCAATAGTGGAGTTAATCAAAAAGTAAATTTTTCTTACCTGAAGAAGTCATTTTTACAGAATAGTTTACTGTCTCTAGTAAAACATTTTTCTGTGAGAATGGCTCGGCAGTCAAAGCATCTGACACATGCCGAGTGAAAGGACCGGTCCATAACCTTCACGAGGTATCGGTCCAATATCGCTTTGTCACAAGCTGCACACGTAATTATCATTTTCGACAATGATTCTCAGGTAACAGTGCCTCTTCCGGGTAATAACAATATAATAAATACTATCTCCTCCCCGTATAAATAATGACTTGCGTTATTTCGTCGGTGTGTCGTGTGTCAAAGTAGCAACACGCCCGATATGATATTTCTTTTTTAGCTGTCAGCAGAAGCGATGATTTAAAGAAGTTTTTGTTCAGAGTTCCTTCCCTCCTCTGACGATGACAACTGAAGCTGTCACAAGGTTCTTGTGCTCTATTCTTTTGCCCTGGGAAAGTTATTATTCGCTATGCAATTTTTCCCATGAGTAGACACGACATGGAATTTCAGCTTTTTTGTTTTTGTTCTTTATTTACTGACTTGCGGCTTCACCCGTGTCAAGTTGAATTCTTCACGTTCGGTTAACTTTTCCTTTGTGTTCCAACAACGTTCCAGCAGCAGGTAATAATGATATTGTTACTGAGACTGTGTGGCGTTGCTCACTATTGTTTGCGTCAGTGGCGTGCTCATTTGATTCATTCATAGATGCCCTTCGTCAAGCTTTTGATAAAAAGTTTCGTGATGACATGGTTTTTGTTGTTCGTCTCCAGTTTGAACTGAATGTGATGCGGGTGGTGGCAGTAAAGCAAGGAATGCAATCAAAGAGTCAAGGGAGACGAAACAATAGTTTTTGACAGGACTCAATGCTGATGATTGTGATTACATACATTATAACTTTTTGGTGACTTGAGGTGACAGGACTTGCAGTCTGTATCTCTTTTTCTAAATATATTAAAGCTGAACTTTGAATGATAGAGATCAATTTTAGTGTCAATAAATAAAGTTTTCAACAACTTCTTGGCTTCCGGAACTTATCTCAGTCTTGTGGAACATGAGTTCTCCACAGTGTTTATTATTCGACTCATATAATTAGTAGGGAAATGTTTGCTTAAGCACTAGAAACACACATTCATGTACACATTTACGACGAGATAGAGTGGAGAAAGACGTCACAACAAAAAATTAGATTGTTCACAGAATGAGTTGAATTCGAGAAAGGTAAATAATTCCTGGACATATAACCTTGTCAGTTCTGGTGATGTGATGATGACGATACGATTCTGTTTATTTCGTTGAATGGGAATTGTCGTGTCGTGTGGGTGAGTAGAAATTGTTGATGTAGTAGAGTGACACAAGGTGATAAGACAACGCAAACACCAGAAAAAAACTCTCTCGGTCTCTTTTTGGTCTGCACACTTCAAATATTTGGACTCAAAACAACAAGGCCTAGTTGTACAAAATCATAAGTATTCGTACCTTTTCTACAGCTAGTTAAAGCTCGGGTTGTGCCACACAATTCACGGGATTGGCAATTATAATACTTTCGAGTAATTTTTTATACTTCCTAGTTTCTTATGCTTGTATAGGCTATCTTATGAAACAGCATAGTTCATAATCATCACGATGCTGGCTACCCTTTAAAAGAAATTCACAAAAGTTCCTGTCAACGTCAGGCTCGTTTGAATAAGAACAGCTCAGGTTACAACTCATAAGCTTCGTTTTACTATTGTTTGATAAAGAGTAATGTGCAAACTGAGAACTGCTATCATCGCACATGTTGAACTTTTAAAGACTGAACTGAACTCTTCCTTATCTTCGTCACCAACACCATTTTATGGTTTTTGCTGAGATTTGAGTTACAGGATATCTCCACCGTCTATGTATCTTTTTGTCTACGGATGATAAGCCTGGCACGACTTTTTGTCTCCGGTTTCAGTTGTACCAATGAGGAAGCTGACGGGATTGACCCTCAGAATATCAAGGTAGTTTTAAAGTTTTTTTTTGTACGTGAAATGTCGCTATTATCAATTGTTGACAATTGGTGACAACACGCCACAACGAGATGGGTTGATTTGACTCGGGTGATGATGGTGTGTAGTTGTTTGCGATAAGACAGGGCAAAAGGTGGCCTTGGTAAAAAAAAATGTGTGTTCAGCAAAAAGAGATTTTCTGGTCAACTGTTGCGAATATGATGATGATGCGACAACGATGAGCAAACGTGGTAATAACTACAGCCACAGTCTGATGCGTTCACTTGGTTGTAATCAGGTCAAACAGACGAGTGAGAATGAAACACCGAAAGTAGCAGCAGTTTATGTGCTCAAGTTCTAGAGTCCATTCAGTGCTGGAATGAGCCAGGCTAGAAAATTCGGATTGAATAGATTTAGCGAGATCCTTCTTATCTGGTTGGATACGCAGAGACTATGCGTATGAGCTGCAGTTGCTAATGTTCGCAAATTTACACGGTTCTTCCACCTTTTGCACTTGAACTTTCTCAGTGGACGCTAGTTGTAAAATTTGTCACAAAGATTCACAATACCCTTGATAGGGCTTTTACGCTTAACCACGTGTTTCTGCAGTACACCACTTAAGGATTAATGACACCGGTGATTTCTTAAAGAATTGAGGATTAGCGAGCAAAAGTGTACTCAATTTGCATAAATACTTTTAGCTAATTGTCAACGTTAAAAATTGGAGCCTATGAAAATTTCTTATGCAAAGTTATAACTTTGTTCCGCAGAGTTACAAATGTCATGCACAAACTGTTTCATGAGAGAGAGAGCCGTACTCGCGTTGTTTGCTGTCCAAGCATAACTCGTTGAATGATGTTGAGTTGGTTGAGTGAGAGGCAGAAAAAAAGGAACGAAGGCCGCTTCGCAATACACAGCCGTGCTTCGTATATACATTTATGTATGTTTTTGCTTTTTAACTAGCTTCTGCTGCTGTTGGTTGATGATCCTGCTGGTTTTCCTCTTTTTCCTTTCAATACACATATTACTCTTTTCAGACTGGGGTTTTTCTCTGTTGTTATTGCTGCTGCTCACGTTGGTTCATGTCATGCTCCACACAAAGATCACCATATCATATTATGCATAAATGAGTGTTCGTTCGGTGTTGGGAAGGGAGATAGGGTCCATAAAAGGACTGCGTTGGGAAGTAAACGGGTAGGAGAAGAATAATATTACGTATTTGTGTACATGTATCTTCTTCCCTGGGTTGTTTCCATCTACAACCTCAAACTGTATACGGAGCGGCTCCCAAGTTTTTTTTTGGTGGAGAGTGGAGAAGAGAGCAATATTAGATCTACCAATGTACGATTTCGTTTCAGTCTTTGGCCTGGCCTAGGTCTGACCAAACACCACGGGCAAAACCTAAAGCAGTGGAGTATCATCATTGTATCAGATTCTTAAGGTAAGGGATTGACTTGGTTTTATGCCGTGTGGCATTGCACGGCATTAGGGCCAAAGTAAATCCAAAGAAAGACGGCAGACAAGCAGAAAAGTTGGGCTTGCTTAAGAGATGGACGACGATGAGCGTGAAGGTAGACAACATTGCTGCATTGTATTTCATTGTACGGCAAAGAGCTACTACCCTTTTCTCTTGATATCATGTGTGTAGCAAGCATGCATACAAAATAACATGGGTTGAGAGAGACAGCATACAAAAATGTATATGGGGTTTTTTCTCTCGAGATAGAATCATGCAAGTGGCTGGCTGACTTTTTTCAGTTGATAATCATAAGAGTTTTGTTGGAGATGGAAAATACCGGTTTGTTGTGAAGAGTTGGCTTTTTCGATAGACCTCGGCCATGCGCCTGAGCAGCGGCTTGTAGGATTGGGCTCGCTCGGCAAAATCTCTCCGCCCTATGCACAGGCCCCATTTACATGTCACCCAAGCCCACATGAATTCAACACAAAAAAATGTATGCATATATAAAGCTGAGTTCGAAAATGTATGCTGTAGTATGTAAATATGTGCATGTTTGAATAGAACCAACAATGAGAGAAGCGACACTCTTGCTCTTTGCTGGTTGTTTTAATGCATACATTCAATGTGTATCTTGCTTTCGTCGGGAAGGATGGATGGATGGATGAACGGATGAGTTCTCGAAAAATACAAAAGTTCTCACCAGTCGCCTCTTCACATTCGAGCTGAGATGTGAGATGAAAAATGGGCTCATTTGGAAAATAAATGCAAAATCTGAAACAATTCTGTTAAAAAGAAAGAAAGAAATAACTAACCGATTGAAGGACAGCTTGAAATAACATGATTCGGGTTAGTTACAACAACAGTTCAGAACCATGTGATATCACTTATCCCAGTGGCCGCCTGAAAAAGGCAATCAAAATGGTTTTTCATTCAAGCCTGAATTACCAGTTCTTATAGATAACCACAAGATAACGGTCAGTGTGATATTGTTCTGAACTTAAAAACGGTCTCAGGGATTTGCATACCTAAGATGCCTGATTTTACGCCGTGTGCTAATGCTTCCAACTGCCGTGAATCAAGTTGCCCCAGAAATAATGCATTTTCTTGTCAAACTCATTTGTTTTAGACTTACGATGCATCCAAACATATATTTGGCTAATGATGATAATTTATTTATCTACACATAATTGTTATCATCAAAACTAAGAAACCTTGCAAATTTACAGCATGCCGTGCAGTGTTCTACAGGTTGGGCACAGTGGAACGAGAGCAAATATCCTTCGGCATTTCTCTGAGAGTTTTTGCAAGAGCAAGCATGTACGAGCATCAAGAGAATTCTCCCTGCTCTCGCAGCATGATGAGTGCAGTCAGGTGAAACCGATGGACTGATAGGATCATGCAAGCTTCTTTTTCAGAATTTATGGTGGAATCATCATGAAATATGAGGATCATGAACCAATGGGAAGTAAAGGGAATGAGCTTCTGTATTTCTACTGGGCTATGTAGTTTTTTTATGACGAACATTTGAATGTAATATAATACTAATATCAAAATTCGAGACAGGGAAGAAAAAACTTGTGAATTTTCTTTCTCATTTCGTGGTATGATACATATGCGTTTGAATATTGCGTCATATCATGTCATAATATTTATCTCAGTTGTAGGTAAAAAGATTCATCTCCATGATATTCCGTCCCAGTCGGTATGATATCTTGTCTTCCTACTTTTCAGTTTCATTTACGTTGATTAGGAGACATGACAGCCGGGCTTGATTCATAGGCTCCGCACCTCACCTAACTCTAGATTAAAGTAACTGGATAACATTAGCAAGGGTAGTAAAGTGGCAAACAACAAAAGGACTGGTTTCGTATTATCTATCAGTATTTTTCATTTCCTTAATGAACTTGCTCCCCGATCTAGATATTGGGAGGCAAAGCTAACTCAAGAAGCTGATGAGACCAACATATTGAAATGGAGAATAATTGGTGGACAAAAGGATTGGTGAAGAAGAATCAGAAAAAAGGAGAAATTCATTATGTATTTCTACAAATTAGTAGAAATAGACTGCCAAAAGAATTCAACCAGCCGCACTACATTACATCCTTCGCAAATGAAGACATACGACTATGATGGTGGATTGAGATCCTCCAATCAACGTGGTAAAGAAAGATTCTCAACATTGATAAAGAAAAAAAAGGAGTAGGGAGGCTCGTTTTTATTGTAATGTGAACTACTGTATACACTTGAAGGTTTCAAGAGCAAATTCGAAATTAAAATGAAAGTTTTTATGGATAATCAAAATTATTACGACCAAAAACACGACATTATAAATTGACCGTAAGCATTTATATTGACGTAGTCTTACACAAAGAAAGAGTGGCTGCATCCCTGCTTCGCTTACACTCACGAAAGGAAATATTATATCGTGAGTAAAGGAAAGCTATCGTTGGGAAAGGGTAACTAAAGAGGCACATGGCCAGTTTTCTTGTAGAATTATTGGTGCCACGAGTTCGGTATTTGCTATTCGCAAATTGAAACCAATATTCAGGCAAAACAACCTATAAAGGGTTGGTCAAAGTTTGAAACTGTTTTCGAAAATGTTAATTAAATTATGTATGAATTAAGAAATTTGATTGGGGTTTTAATTGAATAATACACGTTAACATATTTACTGTCTCTCCATATTGCGTAGATACCGTTGTACGCAGTTTATTACGGGAACCAAATTATAAGAACTTTGTCAAATGCTAGGTGGATAATTGTATCACTTATTACAAAGTTATTAGCTTTTTGATTACATTGAGGATTGAACATTAATTCCAATTTCCAAATGGAATGACAATTCGTCAAATACAAGTATATCTAAATTATAATCAATTCCACAGTTGCCATAATACCAAAAACTAACTGGAAAAATACTGGAAATAAAAATGTGTGCGAACCTCATTGCCATACATGATTGCCAAAAACCTATTAGAATGTTAACAAATAACAATTTACTTGGAAACTCATCATCTAATTCGAATAAATAATAATTATTTCTTAATCCAACAACAGTTTCTCGCGTGAGTGAAAATAGGCCACGTTTAAATTACATTAGAAAGAGTATTAAATATCTAAGAAAACACAAACATGTAATTTCGTATTATTTCTTATATTTGAATAGCAGAATCAAATTGTCATCGCAAATGCCATGTACAACTAAAACTTGATTTGATTTTCCGTATCACTTGCTCCATTAGGAGGAACTCAATTAACTCCTACATGCCAACCCGAGGTTGATCGCATCGCATTTATTTTGGCTGGAAAAAAAACCAGGTAAGTAATTGGTTATAATGTTCATTGGAGCAATATATTTCCCTGGCTGTTACAAATCATTTTGAAACTTTCAACAAGTGAAAAAATGTTGAAAATTCTTTGTTGATGAAATGAAATTTGTGAACATTGTTTTAATGAAACTGAATGAGTTTCACATTTTCCTTTCTTTCTCTCGCTCGTTCCTTGAATTTTTTCAGTAATAATGACTTTTTGAACTCCCAGTACCGAATGAAGGAAGTGGACAGGTGTTCCAGTAAAGCATGTATAATGTTCAAATGTTTCAGCTTTATGTGCGTTTCCAACAACTTTAAAAAGTTTACCATTTGAAGATGAAATGGTGAAACTTGACAGAAGGAGGTGTAACACTCCATCCCTCTAAATATATAGTATCCGTTTCCCAGGTGGATGTGGATGCTAGCATTTTTTTCTGTAGAGGAACACTCACAGAAATATTCTCGTTGCCAAAAACCCTATAATTATCAGGGCAGGGTTACTTAATAGAATGTTTTAATACTTAAATCCACTTTTCTGTTTCAACCTCCCTTTACCATCCCACTTTTTCTGTCAAAAAGAAGAGAGTGTGTGTATATATACATGGAGATTGAGCACCAAACAGCAGAACAATAAATATACTGCAACAATGTACAACTTTTAGAAAGGATGAGGATCATCTTCATTATCATCTCCATTCTAAATGATCACGATGATCATGATTGACCAACACATTCACTCCCTCGTTAACGCATTGTTTTTTTTGAAAAACTAGCTCGGAATTTCTGGTACTTACTTGACCCTAGTTTATAAACGCTTTTCTTAATCTTATTTACAAAACGTATTCAAAAAGGGAACCAGCAACCCTTTTCTGTCACTCATGGAATGTTTTTCAAAACATGACAGCTTTACATTTGTAATGCTATGCGGACACTTCGTCAAAAACTGCCCTGGATTATGGACATACTCATTTCTCGGTAAAAAGTGAGTATCCTGTCCAAAATAAATTCATTTCAATTTACACAAATGTCGACCAACTCAAAATTCTGAAATGCATTTCCTTCTCAGTTTTAAAAACCTGATTGCTCTCTTTTGTTTTCTAGTTAATTTCATTAAAACTGCATTGTTGCTGGGTTTAAACTTCATGAAAATTCATTTCCTCAAGAGATCAAAATCAGGGTGGACTTTGGGTTTTTACTGTTTATAAAACATCTAGTTCATTAGATTATGCAGGATCTTAACGAATTTTTGGAATTCTAGCATGTATTTGCAACGCATTACTACTTAGCCTTCGTTTCCATATAATTGAGAAGCTGGAAAGAAAACGTCAGAGTCAAATGATGAAATCTAGCTTGCCAATCTGTAGCTCTTGTATATAATGCACTATATAAGAACCGCCGTATGTAATTTGTAACACGAATCCAGCAGCCAATGCAATGCAACACGCACAAGCATAATATTCATCTCAATCAACACAAAACCATGAGGTTTTTATGAGGGGGATCATGATTCGACTGAAATGAACTCAAGGAAAAGTATGACAGGTCTATGATACAGTAAAAAGAAGGTGTACAAAAAATAGTGACATGAAAAGCAGTCGGACAAGGTACAAGCCTGGATCTAATACGCTGCAAAATATTAAAAAGTCATCTATACGCTGCCTGTCCATTGCTCTGTCTTATTTTTTCTGAAAAGGGGTATTATATCATGTTTCTCGCATCATGAATACATTATCGTTCAAGGTGGATGTCTAATAAATGGAGCACATTTCATGGTCCAGTCAAAATTCAACAAAAATTATCTTCATAACCAAGAAAAATTATGGCAAACTAAATAGACGTCGGCTAATCAGATAGATATATACCTTGTTCGGCATCTGTGTGTGAGGTTCTTTGCGTTTCAGGTTCATTCGGAACAGAGTGGTTTGGAGTGTTGTTGTTGTTCATGATTTTTACAATTGGACTTTGATGTAAATCTAATGTGAGGGTGAAAAAAGTCCTTCTTTGAACACTAGTGCTTGAAGCGATTACTCCAAAATATTGTAAATGAAAATGGATTTGTAATATCATTCAATGCTCCACTACAGTGTACTTCAATTCATGCTGAAGCTGAAGTTTTTCTAAATTGAAGGTAGTTCTTTTAAATAGCCTCAAGAGTAACCCGTGTCATCTCATACCGGGGAACTTTATAAGTGCTTGAAGTTGTTTAAAAATGAATTTTTAGAATTTGAGAAAATATTTAGAATGATACCATGAATTCTTTTGTTTAAAAACTCTGCAAAAATTTTCTGCACCTTGAAACAATTTAATAACATGAGTTTTGAATCTTGTGTATTTGGAAATTTCTCCTAATGACTGATATCTCATAGCCTTTCAAGCCATTTTTTTGCTTAGTTTCGATAATACAAAGTGCAACCTGCCATTAACACCAACTGATAACAGAAATTATCATATTTGTACTGAGGAGTAATCACAAAAGCTAACTGGTTGGAAAAATAGAACTAGGCCAACAGAAAAATACTAGTACTGAAGCCTAACAAATACATCTTTTCGAATAAAAATCCACAAATCTCCAGCGCGTTGTAATCTCCGCTTATCAAAACTCGGAGAAAATTTTGGGATGCAAGAAGCCGTAGGCGTGAATAGTCGTGAGGAGGCGTCGTCTCCTGTATTATGAAGCTACCGAATTCGACAACCCATAATTATTAATCCGATATATAAAAGTTCTTTTAACCACACCACTGCTTCTTACTACCTACTACTCCTCACTTGCTCCTACTATCAAATCAAACTAGCAACTACTTGACTACTTTTTTGCTACAAATATCTACACTTTACACTTGAACATTAACACTAGTTTGTTGTCCGATCTCAAAATTCCCAAAATATATATTTTAAAGCGTACACTAACTAACCCCCACTTCACATGCTTATGCGGCATGAGTTTTTCATGATTTTGAAAAGTCTGGGGATTCAAAACAGAGGACCTCGTCACGACTCCTAGTTTTTTATGACATGAATCTATCATTATCTCACGAGGCGAATCACGTAATGTTTGTTACATGTGTATACAATACGTATAATTCGTTATAACATTTAGTTAGATCTTGCATATATTGTTGCTCTTGCATAAAAATTTTATCTTCACACACACACAAACATAAACCCTG
Source organism: Orchesella cincta (assembly GCA_001718145.1). Taxonomy (NCBI): domain Eukaryota; kingdom Metazoa; phylum Arthropoda; class Collembola; order Entomobryomorpha; family Orchesellidae; genus Orchesella; species Orchesella cincta. Next base: position 228,503 of record LJIJ01000103.1, on the reverse strand, counting down.
TTTTGCACATTGAAAGAAATTATAAATATTTTGAAGTGAATAGCTATTCACCTTAATTTTCGTCCAGGGGAGTCTTCTTTTCCAATGTTCAGCAGTAGCCTATTTTTTCTTGGCCGTCATCATCATCAAGAAAAGGGGTGTTAGCTTTGGTATCGTATCGTGACTGTAAAAACGCAACATAAATATCAGTTTTTCTCTTTGGTTGGTTCATCATACCATGAATTTTCTCCATGTGTGTGCGCGTCCTTTTATATCATGTTAACTGCATCATCATTAAGGACAAGATATATAAAAGACGAGAAATCAAAGGAAAAGTTTCTGGCTACTTGACTTTTTGCTCCTTTTTGGGGAGTGAGTTGAGAGAGTGGAACAGGAACATGAAAAATCTTACATATCCACTCCATTTGATGAAGATCTATCCGCCCAAGTTTGCCCCTGTGCGATCTTTCCCATGCCCCCGATGACGATGATCAGTTTGAAGATGAAACGAGTGAAAAATATCAAGAAAATTCAGTTTTTTGCTTCTGCTTTGAATTTCTCTGGTGGGACGGCCCTTTCTCACAATAAAATTTATGCTGTTTGTACAAAATATCGCAATGTGGTGTTCTCTCTCCTTTTCAATAATGAATTTGAATACACCAGAGATTGAGTTTACAATTTAGTAGTCTCCAAGTGAAAAATTATGCGGGGCCAACCCGTCAAAATCTGCATATCAAAGATATGACATAAAAGTGGAGCCTTTCAAATTTATATCCAGTTAATTTCCTTGTTTAACAAACAAGAAATTGTACCCAAGCAGGGTTGAAGTATTGATTGTTAGTTCAGCAAAAAGCTGGCGTTGTAAATTGTTTTTATACACATGTACTGTGTACCGTAGGCTTCCGAAAAATGAGAACATACGTATAAATCATAAATGTATCATTTTATACAAAATGAGTTTTATGAACGCTTGATTTTCTGGTCCTCATTATCATAATGATTAGCTGACTGTCGGACTCAGAGGCGACGATCAGGATCAAGAAATGGGAATACATTTTTCGAAATTGATCAAGAAGCTCATCATAATCAGACACTTTTTTAACCTAAATTGCACCTTTTGCTGATTTGCTAAATGAAGTAAATTGGAAATTGAAGAAATAATAAAACCATATGTGTGTGTTTGTGCAACTACGCATGAAAATATTTTGCCTAGAGACGGAGAACCAGTTTTGTGTTTTGCAATCATTGAAAAGCAGCTCAGGACTTACTCCTGTAATTGAGTAGTTTCTGGTCTAATCCTCAGCGAAAAATGAAGTGAATGAGTTAATGAAGAACCAATTACGATATCAGCCATTTCTTCTTCGCGAAACAGTCGGTTTCAAACTTTACAAGATGAGATGAGACTTCCATTTATATTCACATTATCTGCTACTCCTTTACCTAATGATTTTAATACGTTAAACACAAGGCGTTACCAAATATAAACCTGATCAGACAGATGTACATATTGGGATGGAGTCAATCAGTTAATTAGACAACATCCTAGCATTTCAAACTACATCCGGAAGCAAATGCATAAATTCTCAAAGCTAATATATTGGAAAGGAAGTCAAATTACACATGTGCAGATGAAAGTCCTATGTTGTGGTGACAGCCAAAGGGAAATCTAATCTGAAAACTGTTAAATCTCTTGAAGAAATGTTGGAATGACAAAGGAAGAATGAGTTCTTAGAGGAAGGATGACTTGAAAAAAATGAATCTTTAAACTTGGGTGGAGACTTATTAACAGCTCGGTCGGGAACATACAAACGCAGTGACAAGTTTGAGATTCTTAACTGAAACAAGGAGTGAGCATATTATAGCGCAGCTTAGTTTCACATACAGAAAATGTGCTCAAGGTGAACATGGGGCATTATCACATCAACAGTCCTCTAAAAGGTTCCTTAAAACTCATAGGAAAGAACGTAACGAACCATTGCTTGGGTTGCAAACGAAGGGACTGACGACATAAAATTGACAACGACGCTAATGATCTCAGCATGCATGCACCGGAACATATGTAGATTACATGCATGCGTCAGATATTTCACAGATAATACATTGATACATTACCAAAAAATATGACACAAGTTCTACAAGGGCATGAGCAAGCTAATACGCAAGAAGTTTACGAAAATAGTTTTTCAAATTTCAAATCACACTACTTTATACTACGGAAGGTATGGGCATTCTGTTTGTGAGCTGCAAATGAGCCTTGGAAATTCACTGTGTAAAATTTACAAGGCACACATTCATTTGACTTTCAACGCTTCTTAATGCAGATTGCAGAGGAAGCAAGAGCCATGGTGTGTACAAATAGGAATGCCTAATAATCGGCAAAAACGTGCCACAATAATACCCTATTAGTTACAACAAAGGGATATGACATGAGAAGAGGAGACACAAAAGTGTAGCTAATCAGTTACATGCACGTAAAAAGTTCAGTGAGTCGACCTTTCTGTCAGCTTACATCTTTACCGTCGTTTCACATCATCAAGCTAAATTATCCATTTTGTAACCTAACATCCAATAAAAACCATGTTGGAGTTAAAAGACAATATTCCAAATAGGAGCGGGAGGACCTCAAACCGGATTTGAAATATCCATACAAGGAAGAGCAGACATAACTTATCTCCAACTTTTTTGTGGTTAACGAGAGCAACTCAAGAAATGGAGAGGGAGAAAGAAATTAGTGAAGAAAAAAGAGATATAATTACGCATTACACAGCTCATAACATCACTCAGTTTGTAAATGAGAGCGTCTTTGAGAGAAAATAAGCGGAGCAATGTTTCAGTGCACGGGCTATTTGCTCTACTCGCATCTCACGTTCACACATGGGACACATCTTTTTTAAATTCTTCACTCCTTCTGTAAAATAGCAATTTTCTCTCATACACATAGGCATACATAGGTAATGCTGTTGCTGTGCTAGATATGTAGTATTGATGATCAAAAACATGCTAATTGGTCACTTCCCACTTCTCCAAATAGAGGTAAAATGAGTAACTGTCATCCACTTTTTATTCATTTCCACATTTGTCAACATTTTATGTAGAATGAAAACGCGTTCCAAGATGCCGCAAGCCATCAACTTGTTGCAAAACTAACGAATATGTCAAAAGCATGTTGGGCTCATATTTTCAACTAGCCTTCTTTTTCATTCATATTTACAAGAGGCTTGATTTCAGATTATCCCCACTCAACCTACCGACAAACCAAGTCTGTTGGAATTTATTGAGAAAATTGGTGTTGGTTGGTTTGCTACTCATTTTTCAGTAGGTGATAATGACAAACTAGTTATATATGTTATTTGAGAAGCGAGCATTCACGTAAAATTCGTATCTTCTGTATAAAGATTTTTTCTGAAGTTTTTTCTAGTGCCATGCCATAGCATCATAATGTGAAAGTATCTTGCGTATTCATATCCTCTTCTTGGCTGATGACAGCCGTGACAAATGTGGTTAAGTAGAGGGGTAAGAAGTTCATTTTTAGAAGGTAAAATGAGTGCTTACTCACTCCATTATAATATGTCATTTGATAGGAAAGATCACCAAGGAAAGGAACGGATAATGAACTATCTCATTTGTTTTTCATGCCTAATTGAAATTCCTTCCATGTCAACAAAAAAAAAGTTCAGAGTACGGACTAACCCTATGCAAATACATTTTCATCAATACGCTGCATTCTGATTCACAAAAAACGTCTTCCAAAAAATGCGACCGTTTGAGGAAATGCAGTGTCGCAACTTAACGAGTTCACAACATAATGTTCTAACGTATATAATGTTGTGAGAACTGGCTAACCAACTAGTGTAGACGGAGTCGTCAAACGATGTATTAACAACTTTTCTGCAAATAATCGCAAGATATATAAGCCGCTCACGTGGTAATGAATGTCAATATAGGTAATCATAATATGTCGAACAATGATGTAAACAATTAGAAGATGATGCATTACATCCGCAAATTAAACCTGTGAACCCACCACCTTGCACAATTGTCCATCAACCTGTGCCCCCACTCTCTTCCTTTCTGTATGCATTATTCATTCAAAATCAGTTGGATAAACGGATAAGGATGAGATTATAAAAAAACATGAAACAATTAGCTGTTCTCTATCGTTGAGACCATCATAAATCTACAAAATATTACACTTGTCGGGGTAATGTGACAGGTTGCATGAAATTAAGGCCTGCTTGGAAGAAAGAACATTGCAAAAACGGAGAAGCTATATGCAAGACCGGCGCAACACGGCGTACAACAAGTGAAGCAAATGCCAACCAGCTTGATAGTTTATATCTCATAATTAAATCTGCAAAGCAGACTTAATAGCCTCTGTATATCCACACAAACACTCAGTGGGCACCAGGTTGAAAATTATACATCAATTCTCATTAGTCAAACCGTGCATCATTTGCAGCAACATCTAAGTTTTTTTGTTTTGCTTTGAGATGAGTCAAAGGAAAACATTGCATCATATCAAGTAGTTCATAAATCAGCAACTACTTTTCAGACTCACAAGTTGTTTAGTGATGTGATGATGATGAATGTAGGTCTTTTTATAACTGCTGTAGTCTTTTGTTGGTCTGTGAATTCGTATGCAAAAACGCACGCATCACAGCCGGTCACCAGTTGTTGTAGACATTTTCTTGAAAACGTATATTTTATTTTGATATATGTGGCTCAATAATGCGGCTCAAACTTGCAAAAAAAATATCAAAACAAGATGTGAGCTTGAAGCCAAAACAAAAACCGGGTATCATAAAGCAATTTGTAATTACTCATGTGACTTCCTTTCAGCCTTCCGTCAGGTTTTGTGACACTTAACATATGAGTACCAAACCAACAACTATCAACTGTGCTCAACTTTTTTTCATGAAATAGTTACAGATCTTTAATCCCGTGCCAGTTTAAACTAGCTTTGAATTATCAAGAAATTACTACATATTCGCCAGTTGATCATTGTGCGACCTGTTTAGCTAATTGTCGTTTATTAGTGATTCATTGCTATAATCGGTGTACTTTGAATATTAAAATAAAAATTTACACGTTATAATGAATGTATTCAATGTATATTAATGACCATATTCATTGCTACGGTAGTAGTTGTCTTTACTCTTTGTCTGCTGCAGGTGATGCTAGCTAATGCCACAAAACTGGCCGAGGATTGTGGTTCCTCTTTGGCCACGCTCTCTATGAGGCGAGATTCGACTTGCTTTCACGAAACGTTCACAGTCCACCTCTCCTCCTCTGCCTCTCCATAAGTTCTGCATGAGTTTAACACTGGAGAAACAAAGGAAATGCAAGGAACCCAGCATCAATTTAAGTTTCCAATTCTATTAATCATGGCAATGATTTGGTGAGATTTAAAATACTTTCTACTTCGCAGTAAAAAATATTACAAACATTATGTATATAATATGCATCTGGAATTACATGTACACAATTTGTGCTGTATGATTTATTGTATTTGTTGCTAACGTTGATGATGTTAAATAATGATTTGATTAGTATGTAGTTTTGTAACACTGACTAGCAAACAATGTTCCGGTTTGAACGAATATGACTAGCAGGTAAACAAATGTATTTAATTGAGAGACAACTGGAGGAAATATGTAGTATCTTTCATTCATTCTACCTTATGAAACCAAAACAACAACATAACTTTATCTTGTAATTTTAACCTGCCAAAGATCAAATGCTCAAAATTTGGTGCACGCTTTCGAAGCCATTGAGAAGTTATAGCTTTAGCCAAATGAGTAAAACAGTAGACATGGGAATGCTTCATTCATTTTAAATGTACGATTTATTGCACTCCGTCTTGGAGTGAAATCTTTCCTGATAAATTTACAAAAGAGGTTTTAACAAAAATAAATTACAAGACAAATACATTACAGAAACTAAAAGGCATTCAGAAAATGCAAGTAAATTGTTGGCCTTAAGTAAACTCATACATAAATTAACTAAAAATGGTAGAAATTCATGATACTGGTATAATCTCGTTCCGCACCAATAACTAGTTCAAAGTCGTGACAGGTAAAGAACAAACATTGAAAAACAAAAACTGAGAAACGAAGAACGGTTGACATAACCCTAACGATTACAAAATAGCATCATAGAAACAACAATCAGCACACCTGTCAGACCATTCCATTCATAAGACATTTCCCGTAAGCGTTGTACCATAGAGGTATGTGGTGTTGCGAGTATTTACATGTTATATCATATCACCCAACAGAGTGCAGATACCCGAATTAAAACCAGAGGTTGGGGAAGCACCAACATCTTCAATTCACCCCGAATTAGCTGGCTCAACCTTGGCTGCAGATTTCTTTCCAGTGACATATCCTAGATCTACCTTTTGCTCCGCTATGCAAGTGTAGATAAACAACTCGGTAAAAATACCTAAAATATTCAATTCAAGCATCGTTATTTCCAAAGCCTGTCAAAAAAGTCATCGATAAGTAATTTGTATATTAGGAGTTACATACTTTTATTTATAGACGGTTTTGTGCAGAAAAATTCGTTAAAATATTCGAAATCTTTCATTGTAGTAATTATAAGGTACTTTCGCGGATTCTTTCGTGCTTTCGATTTAACATCAGTCATAGACTTTTGAGATTTGTCTACTTGGCCCCCTGCAGCTTCAATCATCTCTGTTAAACCTTTTCTTACAGTTCCATTAACTCCTGGCGTGAAGTAGAAGGTTATCCCCTATTTAAAACAGTTATAAATTTATCACTCAAAGTTTAACTAGAAATGGAGTAATATCTCAAAGGTCTCATTAATTCGTGGTTATTTATTACTAATTACACAAAACCTTAACACTACATACCTTAAACAATACATGTCGATCTGGTTTCTTGAGTATATCTGGAATATGTACTTTGTGGTACATTTCAAAGCTTGTTACACTCGCACCATAACCTGCTTCGTCCACGAATCGTTTAACTTTGTAACTGTCTCGAACCCAAGCTGCGCCAACAATATACTTTACACGACAAAGTGCACTGTAAAGTCTGCTCGTGCATATTTCCCAAATAACTAAATGAGTAGCTTCCTTCACATCCTCAGTAAAACGAGCACCAAGGGTTTTAAGCTTCTCTGTTGCCTATTTAAAGTCAAGAAACATAGACATAAGTAATATTCTCCCATCATACATATAAATTTTTGTGAAGCAATTTACCAGAGTCATGAATTTTTCCGTAAAACCAGAAAACATTATGACGGGGGGAGGTCGGTTTTCAATGTCAGGTTTGATGTCTTCATCGTCCGCTTTTTTGTCAACATCCATGGGCTGAGAGGACACGTCATCGAAATAAGAAATTTGTAGCACCTCGTCGTCAATAATTTTCTGTCGTTTAGCTCTTTCAACATCATCCTCTGCTCGTTCTAAGGTACGCTTCCCAGCTTTAAATTTTTCTACAACGTCGTTCGCAATACGTATGGGAGTTTTCCAGGCAGCTTTAGATAAAAATCCGAACTTTAATACCATTTGCACAGATATAAATTTTTACACAACAACGATCAATATTTGCTAAAAACTTTACCCATTAGATGAGGAGCAAGGTTAATATCAAACCGGAATGGTTGTTCTATGCAATAATGCTGATACTTAGGACCATGCATTATCTGGAGGCACGATATGTTTCCTAATAAAAGCTCGTTTAGAAACTGAATATTAACAACCGCAATCTTCCACTCGCGCGCCTTAGCAAATTTTGCTCCCTCGGTTCTAAAACATGATGAAACATTAGATAAAGTAGGACCAACTAATCATCAGAAATGGGTTTACAGTCTCAATATAGAGACAACAACTTACCGACCAGCTACCAATCCGTGATTTAATTTCGTAAAAAATGGGGTATAATTAGCTCCAAGAAGCATCACCATTTTTATAACCCGTTCCCGATCCTCTCCTTCAAAGCCCGTTTGAGAGAATGATTGTCCTTTGAGCGGTAAATGTTCACTGCAATTACGAAAAGTACATAATGAACAATTTTTCTCGTGCAAAATTAGTATTAACATGCTCAGCATATATGAGGACATCAAAGAAACTGCCCCTCCACAACACAACTACTTACTCATTAAATGGAGGTGGCAAATGCATCGCATAAAACGGTGGAGCCATAACTTTTCTGCAACAGGTATCACTTAGCCAGTGCATTGTCACCAACCGTTTCCCATCCCGCAAAACTTGCTGGAACTCAGGAAACTTTTGGCTACGGCACAATACATGTGTTACCCTTGTTGGATTGTATTCATTAACAATTTCGCCTCCATAAAACAGTATACAGTGTCGCCAGTTGGGAGCGTCGATAACTTGAGCTGACCAGAATACGCAGCCTATGAGGAACCCGTTGGGAGGAGCTATATGGACGATAGTAAAAAAGTATTAGCAAAATATATTCCTAAAATCTAGATACTAACGTATAGTTACAGAAATTGATAAGGTCTGAGACGCACCTTTAAAGCTAGGTTCATAGCCATAGAATGGGGTGCGGGCTGTTGAGATCGCGGCAGGGGAGGTCGGCTGAGTAAGCGTTCCACGGACTGCGCCATAGCTGTTAACCTGAATTGTTTTACAGCTGTTAGTTAAGTTGGAAAGGGTTCTTCTTTGACTAAGAACATTTGACTGTGACGTTGGTGCAGGATGTTGAAGGGGTAATTGTTGTGACTGTGAGGAGGAAACTGGAGGGGTTGGTGGTGGACACATCGTATGAGTCGTGGATGTTGAAGTAGCTATTGAGCTACTTGTCGTGGTTGTACTCGAGTCAGTCCCTGTATTCCCTTGCAGTCTATTGTTCAGCAAATTCGCCAAAGCTGTTTTTGTCTTGGAGTTTACCACCTGAACCTACCACACATTTTCGTATCAGACTCTCTACTCCATTCTAAGCCAGCATCAGAGCTTGATTGATCATTGCAATGCATGGCTGGAGTGCAACCAACGTTCCTCCGTCCACTAATAACCAGCTCAAAGCTGGATACTTTTTTTATAGCTCAATCATTAGTAATCACAAAGTTTTTTTTGTTGATTTTTCACAATACAATAGCATTCCATTAGTGAAAAAAAATCGGAAGAAAAACTAATTTGACTGCGAGATTGGCAAAACAATTGAGAAAAAAACGGGCTGAACTAAGAACTTCAAATGTTAAAAGCTTTTAGGTAACATGTCACGTGTTCATTCAAAGTCAGAACAAAAAGGCAAGGAAAAGTCAATTAAACCGATGCGTTAGTTAGTAATATCGAATACTTAGGTTGTTGAGTGAAATAGCAAAATAATATATGCACAAACTGAGTGAAAAAACTGACAAACAACGAAACGCCTTGCAGTTAGATGATTATATTGTTCACACGATATATTATATCTTATATGTATGCTGCCATGCAGAAAATCAAGCTAGCGTCAGAATCAGAACAAAACTGTGGATTGGATTGGTGCAACCTGCTACTGGTTAGAATTTTGAATGAAAAATGGTTGGATTGGAACTTATTATGAGTTACAACTGGAAATGTGTCAACTATTCATCTCATGATGAGTCAAAGATTCCTTTCCAAACAGCTAGGGATATGCGTGAAACGAAATGCGCACACGAAACAACAAATATACACGAATATATATATGAAAAATACTAAAAATACGATACGACATCACCATCCATAATATGACTAATAGTGAAAATAATGATCCAAGAGAAAAATGAAGGACAAACGTTTGATCTTAAGCTGTCATAAGCCATCAAAGCTAATTATGTACCATTCCAAGATAAAGTGAGGTGTACTAGTAAAATTGTCAAACAGTGAGTAAATGTGGGAAAAGGAGTAACAATGGGATGCAAAAAAATGTTAATCAACATCGTATTAATTAAAAAAATATATCAACGCAAATCTTACGTAAGGTGCAGAACTGGGAACGCCGGGAGGCGCAGGAGCAGCCACCTGACCCACAGGGGAGGGTTGCCTAACATTCCAAACTTGTTGACCAGGACTACTCCGCTGCTGCTCGGGGGAAGACTGCTGCATTCGTGATGGAAACTGGGTTGTTTGGGTCGGACTTCCAAGTCGCTGTGGAGGAGTTCCAGGGACCCACTGAGTTCCGCTCTGCTGCTGCCCCGGTGACTGAGGGGGGCCCTGGATAATAGCAACCTTTTGGGACTGTCCAGGCTGACCTCCTGGAGGCACTTGTTGGTGTTGCTGCAAAATAATTTGGTGTTGAGGGAACCGGCTCTGTTGTTGTCCTCCTGGATGGACTAGCACATGTTGAACATTAATTCGTTGCTGCTGCCCCTGCTGCTGGGCGACTTGAGGAGTAAAAACTTGTTGAGTCCGAACAATGGTTCCGGCTGGTTGTGGGCCGCCTTGTTGAGTGGAGATCACAGTGTGAGTAGGCGAGCGAGTCTGCATCGACTGAATTGGACTAGGAGGAGGAAACTTTTGGGCGGAGGATGGAGACTGGGGACTCATAATCTTTTGTTGACCCTGTTGCGAAAATAGAACATGATGATTTTGCATCATCATCTGCTGACCGGGAGCGGTGGCTACGACTGGTGAACCAGGGAGTTGACCCCCTTGGTTTCCCTGTCCCAACTGTGGACTATTTGCCTGTGACAAAGGAGAGGGTGCAGATTGTGGGACTAGTGCGGGGCTGCCAGGTGGCATGTTCATTTGTTTATCAGGTGCCTGAATAGGGGACTGTGAGGCCTGGGGAATCTGAGACTGAACCATTATCGGACCGTGAGTTCCCATCACATGTTGCTGACCAGGTGGTCCTGTCAGAACTTGCTGGATACCTTGCTGGATACCCTGTTGGATACCTTGCTGAATACCTCCGGATGGGGACCCCACTTGGGTTGTTATTGGCTGGCCTTGAGCTTGGGCTTGTTGGTTTTGCATGGCAGTTTGCTGGTTGAGCTGTTGTTGTCTCAGCATCATCTCCTTTCTCAGTTGATCTTCACGGTGTCGCTGTGCCAGTTTTTGAATAAGCAAAGACCTTTGCTGCTGGTCCATTTGGTTCCACTTTGCCTTGATATTAGGGTCCATTTGTATTTGACGGAAAATTTCTAACTGTTGTTGTTGCGACCATGGATGCACACCTGGTCTTTGAACACCAGGTTGGAAAGGTGGCTTTTGTCCTACCTGCTGCTGACCAGGCTGTGCTTGAAGACCAGGTTGACCCGGATGGCGAGGTTGACCAATTGGCCTGGGTGGTGGTGGATTCATTGGTGTAAATTGTTGCCCTTGATGAATTACAACATTGTAGTGCTGCGTTCCCTGAACCTGTTGATTGGCTGGCTGCCCAATTTCCTGAAATTGCTTGTTTTGTTGCTGCTGAGGCGACAGAATTGGTTGAAGCTGGATGGTAGGGCCTTGCTGTCCTCCTTGCATGACTTGGATGGGAGGGTGGCTTTGTTGATTTTGAGCTTGTTGCTGCGGAGAAAGTATCATGGACTGAGGTCGTTGTTGTTGAAGCGTATGCAAAAACTGGGGCTTCAGAGTTTGTGCCACAGAACCCTGAACATGAGGCTGTTGCTGACGAAACACATTCTGTTGATTGGGTTGCATTGGTGCCGAAGACGTGGGCTGCTGACCTTGTTGATACTGCTGTTTTGGAGGAATGCCCATGACCACCTGAAGTCTGTTTTGGGGTTGGAGGATTTGAAAGTGAACTTGTTGGGACTGGGGCTGACCTTGCTGGGGTGATTGAGGCGGTCTCATATTACCCTGGGCTTGCATTTGTTGTTGATTCATCATTTGTTGATGTTGCTGGGATGGAGAGTGAAGTTGTTGTGGAGGGGTCTTTGATTGAGGTGGCATACCAAACTGTTGGCCTTGAAGCTGTTGCTGCTGGTGGTTCTGCAACTGCTGTTGGTTTTGGAGTTGTTGGTTTTGCAACTGTTGATTTTGCAATTGTTGTTGTTGCTGTTGTTGGTTTTGAAGCTGTTGTTGTTGTTGCTGTTGATTCTGGAGCTGCTGTTGCTGCTGATTTTGAAGTTGTTGTTGCTGTTGCAACTGCTGTTGAAGAATCTGCTGCTGGTTTTGGAGTTGGAAATTTTGATGCTGAACCTGAGTGATGCCATGTTGGGATTGCATACCCAACTGTTGCAACTGCTGACCTTGGAGTCCCTGTTGTTGCATGGGGAGTGATTGTTGCATTTGAATTTGCTGTTGTCCCCCACCCAACGACTGTAATGATTGTGAAACCACAGGGAGGGGTGATTTCTGAGGCTGGATAGTTTGTTGCGGTTGCATGCCCTGCTGATTCTGAAGTCCTTGTTGTTGGTTGGAAAGGTTTTGTTGCATTTGTAAGGAATGCTGCTGCATTTGCAACTGATGAGGATGGGATACCATTGATTGTTGCAGTTGTTGGTTGTGTTGGAACTGCATTCCTTGCTGTTGGTGTAAAGGCACGCCCTGGTGAGACTGGGTCATTTGAGGATTCTGTATGGACTGCTGCTGCTGCTGAGAAATACCTGAAGCCATAATAAAACATGATTAGTAAGCAGCATGGTAAAAACAGTAATCTGAATCAATAGTAATAATACACAAACCTTGTTGTTGCTGAATGTGAACAGGAAGGCCTTGCTGAGAAGGAGGTCTCTGCAATTGCATGCCACCTTGCTGTTGAATTATTTGATGACCTTGGATCCCACCTTGGTTCTGAGGATGAGAAACTGATTGTTGCATATTCGGATGATGTTGAATGTGTTGGATTACCTGTTGCTGATGTTGATTTTGTAAAGGCATGTTTTGCTGTAGTTGTTGGTGTTGCAACTGCATCTGAGGTTGCAACTGACTCTGCAAAACGGATTGATGCTGTGACACCACGACAGAATGATGCTGTTGTTGTTGCAGGTGCATTTGTTGTTGCTGCATTTGCAGACTATTTTGCTGCTGCTGCTGTGGATGTGACATAACTTGTGTCTGGAGTGATTGAGAGGCTTGACTAGGCTGGGAAAGTGCGGTTTGCAACTGCGTCGGCTGTTGAATTTGCAGTTGAGAATGTTGCTGCTGCATAAGAGCTTGCGGTGGAATTTGATTTTGTTGCATTTGTTGATGCATCTGATTTTGATGCTGCTGCTGTAACGAGTTCAGTTGCTGATGTTGAATTTGGTGTTGTTGCATCTGCGCCTGTTGTTGCTGTTGAATTTGAACTTGCTGTTGTTGCTGCTGAATTTGGACTTGTTGTTGTTGTTGTTGCTGCTGCTGAACTTGCACTTGTTGCTGTTGTTGGAGTTGGACTTGAACTGGCTGCTGCTGAACCTGAACAGGTTGTTGTTGAATTTGGACTTGTTGCTGCTGGATCTGAATTTGCTGTTGCTGTTGCTGAATTTGGGTTTGCTGTTGTATCTGAATCTGCTGCTGAAATTGGTTCTGGGGTTGTATATGGGGTGGTGGCTGCTGGTTCTGAGGTTGTTGTTGGGAAAGTTGTGGAGGCTGCTGCTGAGAAAGTTGAGGGGGTTGTTGCTGTGAAATTTGAGTCGGCTGTTGCTGTGAAATTTGAGGGGGCTGCTGTTGTGAAAGTTGCGCTGGTTGTTGTTGTTGTTGTGAAAGCTGAGGTGGTTGAGTTTGCTGTTGTTGAGGAGGAGGAGGAAGCTGAGGAGGTTGTTGTAATTGAATCTGATGCTGTTGTTGCATATTTGCCTGTTGCTGTAACATCTGCGGCTGTTGTTGAGCAGGAGGCTGCGGGGCTGGTAACTGACTTTGTTGGGTCGTTGGAGGTTTTTGTTGCTGGGGTTGTTGTTGCACGGATGGTGGTGGTGGTGGTGGCTGTACTTTACCAGTCGTTTTGACTACGATTGGTGGTATTTGGCCTTGTGTTACAGGAGGCTGTGTGGTAATAGTCGGACCGGACTTCACTTGCAAAGGTGATGCCTTTGTTACCTGCTGCTGTTGGGTGTTTACCATCAAAGGCCTATGGGCTCTGACCTGAGTTGGCCCTCCCTGTAACTGCTTCTGTTGAATAAGCATCTGTTGTTGAGCTTGTTGAGGATTTGGTTGACGAATAGCTACCCCACGACCCCTTGGTCCATTCACCGGTTGATTGCCAGATAACTGTACCTGGAGAATAGTTTGACTTGTCGGTGTCCGAATAGCAGTTGGAATGGACGCCGCCGCTGCCGCAGCTTTTAAAGCTCGACTTTGAGCAGATCCTCCTTTGGGCGTTGGAAGTAATACCGGAATGTCTGCGGAGGTTGGAGTTGGTGGTGCAGCTTTCACTTGGTGAGTGAGTGATACTAATGGTTTAGTAGCCACTTCTACTTTGGTTATTAAAAATTGGGGATCATATTTCTTATCGTCCAACAAAGAACCAGCTTTGATACAGTCAGTCGCCCAGTCCAAACACACAACTTTGATGCCATTTTTCTTTGCCGCTTCATACTTGGTAGATTCAGTGGTGTTGCTAAACAAATGTGTAGTTTTTTGGGTGAGGCGTCTATGAAAGCGACCGCCATGGTATGTCACTAATCCCCATAAAGTTCTAAAGTCGTCGCCTTTAATACCACTCGAACTAAAACTAATTTGGTAAAAAAGTTTCTTTGGTTGAGCTTCAAATCCGTGATATCTAAAAAAAATGAAGAAATTATGAAATGTGATGCTGACCGCAGACATAAAGTATATGATACGGATCAATTTTCTTCAACTCGACTTACGGAAGCAATTTTCCTGCCCTTGCAGAATATACAACCCATCTTGCCTGTAGATTCGGAAGTTCAAATACTTCCTCAGCTTCATTTAACTTCAGTTCATCGGCTCCTTCCCCCACAATCATGTGGGTTGCCGACAACGTTGCATAATTAAGAAGTTTAGCCCCTCCATTGTCTAATATCTTTAAGATCTGGAGGTAACAAAAATGTTTCCATTAGCTTAGACCTATTACACATGTCACCAATAATACCACCATTCTAAATGTTCAATTTACAACTTTATTTATTGTAAAGTAGTTACCTTTGCATCAACATTGCCCGCCACGCAGTACTTGACATCACTGAAGATCTTTGGTGGGTTATCTACTAAGGCGTCTTCGATAGCAAAAGGAATTTCTTCCATATTACCTAAAAAATAACAACAATTTAGCAATCATACTCAACTCCTTATATTACATGCAAAATACACGAGAGAGCCTAATCAATATTCACCCTTCCCGTATAAAAACTACTAATATAATGAAAAGTCCGCAAACGTCAAAAATACTCACCATTAGCAAGATAAATACATGAAGACTCGACAGGAGGCTTTCGACAATCGAATTCTCGTTGTAGAAACTGTCGATCACGCAGTTGGCTGCATTCCACGCAACCGTCTGATGAAAACTTATTGATAAAAACAACAGAGTTGGAAGCTGGTGGATTATTAACAATAAGCTCTGATTTTAATCCACAAATCTCAACTCATTTTGAACTTTCCAAATTCACTTCAATAATAAATAAAATACTTGCTACTAAACTTCTTCTAAATCCGCAGCTAAGCAACTATTTATGAACTTTACAAATAAACCTGAAAACTAACTACGAACTGACAACCTACAATAGACAATAGCACGCCACACTACTGTGGACTGTGATCAACTAGTGAAGAAATAAAATAAAATAGTTAAAAATTAACTGCTAAACTTGAATAGTTTCACATTTCACGTTAAATGATATTTACATCTAAGCCACGCTAATTATTGCTATCAAGTCATAGTACGATAGTCCAAGGAAATTAAGGTGATCCTTAATAACCTAATACCACAATGATGTTCCTCTGGATATTGTTGGCATTGCCAGGAAGGAACAGGAGGCACTTCTTTTTCCAGCAAATAGAAAACTAGCAGAGATCCGACAGCATTTTGTTTACTTCTCTGTTGCTCCTGGGATGGGAAGGATACAAGCTCTCTTACCAACACTGAATCACAATACCCCAAATTATTCAATAAACAGGACACATGACATCATCAACTTTCTAAGTGAAGTCAGTTCCGATTTTTTACAGTTTTTGAGCAATAAACAATCGGACACAAGTACTTTAGCGACTTGAGTCACAGGTACCACTAATCAATTGCCTTTTAACCCAAACTTGAACACTGAACAAGTTTGGACTGCCCACTACTGGTTTATCCATCTGCTAGCCAGAGAAACAAAAAGGCGTAGCAGTAGCCGCTCCTTCCAATGGGGTTGGTTGGTGTTAAGCTGTGGGCTCATGAGCTAAGTTGTACCTTGCTCCAGATGATAGCCCGGGATTGAAACCAAGTTTTCGGCGCGGCTTTGCTTTTACTCTTTGGCTCGGTGAGTACATGCTAAATGAGTATGCAAAGCGTCATTTACTTTGTTCACGGTTACCGCTTGCTCAGCTGTGATCTGTTATGGATTGGATTTTAATGCACCTCATCTGATTGATAACAATAACAAAAACTTGCAAGTAAAGAACACGTGGTCGATAAGCTCATCAATTTTTGATAAGTAACATCACGTTCACTGTTTATTCACGTTAACACATCATCAGAAAAGATTCGTATGAACTACATTATTATACAGTCAAGTCAAGTGAATCTGTTTCAATACATTGCATATTGATGACTACCACCTAATAAGATATATATATATATTTATATGACACGATCTTTAGAGGGCTCCCAAAATCTGAAGACATTTGGAGCGGATGATTGATAGATGATTGAATACGGGAAATAAATAACTCACATTAAGTAGTAGTAATATAGTTTTTTTTCTTTAGAACCTGCTTCGTCGTCATCATCATCCTTCGCATTGCATAAGTATCACATACAGAGAAGACAGTTTACAATGTACTAGTACACACAAGCGTGTAAATGTCACTTTTTATGCGTTGTATTTTTGTTAAAGTTAGTTGTGGACTAGAATAGATAGTTAGGAGACCTTGTAAAATACATTTATTTTGATAAACACTCAATTTTATTGGTAACATAACAATATACGAAGGAATGAATTCACATCAACTGAAGGGAACATTTAATTGTATAAAATAGACGGGGAGAAGAATCAGAAGAGTATAACATTATGATGATGATAGTATGACGATGAAACGATAAAAATTGGCATTTCAAATGCAAATCCAAATCTGTAAGTACGTACTGTTGTGGTGAGTAAAATTGGGATTGAAAGATGGAAAGGTTGCTTCACTTGTTTTCAATAAGTGTCTGAAGCTGGAGAACTAAAGACCTGGCGATTTGCAGGATGGCTTTTGCATCATGTCGCTCTGCCATTTCTATCATTTTGAAAGAGAAACGATCAGTTAATATTTATATGCTGCACAAAACTTATGGAATGGATAGGGCAAGTTCTTACCGTTGAAAAATTTAATGATATCAGTAAAGTCCATGGAGTTAGCTAAAATGATATCGCGGTAGTATGCCAGCAAAGCCAGAGCCAGGAACAAACCATAGTCAGCAGAGGCAATATGACGTGCCGCCCATATTGTCTCCCAAACAAGGAACACATCGTCGTACGAAAATTCTAGTGTGAAATAAAAAAATATAAAGTTATTTAAGCAAACTTACTTGCTTACTAGGACACTTAAATGCATAAATGTTTTAAAGGGAATTCCAACCTCGCTTGAAGTCCAAAAGGAACCATCGGTAACAGAAGTAGAAATGGGTGTAATCTCCATTTTGACGGATGAGAGCGAACAAATCATGGTCTAATACTTGGAGTAAAGATCTCATATTAGCAAAGTGTGCATCCATGGCACCTCCACCACTCGGAAAATTGGCAGACATTCTCTCCATCAAGTTACGAAAGCATCCATATGCAATTGCTTCGTCATCTAAAATCACGAGTAAGGGTGCTGCTAAATCACACATTCCTTGGACGTATCCCATTTCCATGTGCTCCCAAACATATCTAAATCATGAAAAACGATTAGGTTTTCCTGTTAGCAATTAGAAATACACTTGTGAGCAAAATACATGTCAATTCCTTACGTGCACATAACATTCCTCAGCTTGTCCAAGTTACTTTCAGTGAAATACCAATGATTTCTGTCACATCGCTTAACATCCTTGTCAATCCGGTGAAGGTTTAGTCCAAAAGATTCCAGAATTTCATTGGAGTACACCCCACCTCTCGTAGCAACAGGGGACTCCTCACCACTAGACACGTCTGAGTCATCATCTTCATCGTGCTTATTGGGTGAAGGATCAAAAAACACAGGAGCATCCGATTGAAAGGAGACTTCCCGTGGCTTTTCTCTCGGAGAATTCGAACTGTTGGAAGCCTTGATGTTGGCAACGTCTCCGTTTTCGGCTCGCTTTTCAGACAGTATGGAAGTTTTGAGAGGTGATGCCGTCGTGGACTCAACACTTCTCAACTTCTGACTCCTGTTTCCGTCGGTCGGCTCAGATGAAAGTGTTTCCTCAGCATCAACAAACACCTAAGGGAATCCAAAACAGAATGACTAAGAATTTGTTTGCCAGTCTCGATCATCCCACCTTAGGCTCCCCCTTTATGCTAGTGCTATGAAAGAAAAATTAAAAGAAAACTTTCTCCATGCCTCATTGCTCTCGTGAGTCTGCAAAACTTTTGGGGATGGCTGCGGATCACTGGAGTTGCCTCCCTCGGAAGATAATTTTGCAAGGTTTTGAGCCATTGTCTCTTTATCACGTTGCCGAACAATCGCTTCCACTGCCAACCACTCTGACATTTTGTCCTCATATTCCCTACGCAGAGCTTCGGGATCTTCGCCCTCAAGTTTCCCCGAGAGCATTATCGGCCACAACTGTTTTCTCAAGGAATGAGCCATTCCCCCAAAGTAGACCAGGCGATATATCTCCTTCATATCAACCGAACCACTTGCTTGCAGTTCCTTCCACTTTTCTTCCGTCAACCCTGGCGTTGCATCTGAAAATGTGGAGTGAAAGAATATAATTCCAAACTTTAGAGGCTCACTTTAGAGGCGGATAGTATTGGCAACATAAATTATAAAATGGATGAGTGTTGCTTCCAACCTGTTGGACACTCTGATTTAACAATATCTGATCGCACCAGGCCGACCAAATGTGTTCTAACAGTCCGTAAATGTCTGCAGTGGGCAAGCCATCCGTAAAACGCTCTAGATATGATTTGTTTCTTCATGGTTTGGCACACAACTTGAATTGGCTCTCTGAAAGAGAACAGCTTTTGGTAAAATCTCAAAATAAAATATTGAAACCCATATCTTAGACAAAGCTTACCCAGGTTCCTGAACAGAGCATTGTTGATCAAGACTCCTTGAGGAAGATGTGGACGAAGTTGTAGATACAGAATGTAGCGGAGTTGACCTCGGCGTGGTTGGAGGGATTGAAGACTTTGGAGTTGAAGGTGAAGACTGCCAGACTGGATACTCCAGCATGTCTTCCACTATAAACAGAGAAATACAAAATTGGTATAAAAAAAATTGCACTAAACTCAATCATAAAAGTTTTAACAAACCAACTGCAACTTCCAACGTACACATTTTACCTTGCGGATATGTCCTAGTAAAGTTTGGATACACGATTCGGAAGACAAAGTCGGAGGCACCCTTTTCTGAAATGAGGTCTTCCGTCGTACTCTCTTCCCTGGCTAAAGGGCTCGTGGACGAGTGAAAGCGGCTACTTCCTTTCCTCTTCAGTTTGGGGAACACCTTGCCTATAGCATCAAAATAATCTGCTCCGAATCAGCTTAACTTAATACAGACAGATAGACATCATTCTATTCCCATTGTAAACTTTCACTCGTTATATCAACCAATAAATTGGTAGCGGATACATTAGTTTTCTTCTGATTCACACCATGGTAAGTAAATTTACCTTTCCCACGCTGGGACCACAAAGGTGGATCCAGTATCCCGTGAGGCAGCAGCCCATTTTCTAAGCAACTAAGAAATGCCAAAAGATGTCCACCCCTGGGAAAGTGAATAGGAGGACGCTGAACCCCATCCTGACCTACCAGGGCAATCCAATCACTGTCCGGGCCCTGATGACAGTGAACGTAGACCGTTTCATGGACAGCAACATTTAGTGCATGCTCCCAGTACACACTACAAACAAATTCCCATAAACAGTTCCCGTTATTAATATTCTCATCATTTATTTATTTATTAAAAGCCATCAGCATCCTGTACCTAGGTAGTTAGGCTGATACATTTACATATTTTTAATTGTGAGGTTAATATAACATCCTGTTCATTTCATCCTTTCACAAGCCAGAAAGTCTCGTATTCCCCAGCCCATTAAGGCTTCCTTACCTTTTCTCATGGACTCCGGTATCCGTGCACCCATTCATCAACTGATTCGGGGTCCATTTGAGAAGCAGCGCTTCCCCACACTGATGTAAGCTGAGGTAGCCAGCAAGTGGCTCACTCCCATCCTTCTAAAAATGTGCATATGGAACAAGGATTTCACTCCATCAACATCATCATGAGCACTCATAACAATGTGGCGTATATTATATGAATCAATAAAAACGACATGTTCTACTTTCTGCAAGAAGAAAGAATGATTGTGTGAGCTCATTCAAGCAAAATCAAAAAGTCGTGAGAATGTATTGCAAAAACTCTGTTCCCTGCTTCCAAGATTTTCTTTGGAGTTTTGAGAGATCCCAGCTCGACAAAAAAGCTAAGAAGCGCTACATTGACTACAACAGATGGTGAGAAGTCTTAAATCCTTCAACAAGTTATGAAAAAAGGATTCCTCGCTTTAAAACCGTATAGGTGCATAATCCATCACATACATACCATGTAAACGACGACATTATTCTTCCCATAGAGGAGCGTCGACTTGCTGTTTTGATGCAGGGACTCAACATAATCCTTAGAACGCATATTGTCATCTGAATTGCTGAATCCTGTGCTCCCTTTGTACTGTGGGGATACAAAAATATATGATAGCATAAAAGGCTTCCCATTTTCCAAATAAAACCCCAGTTTTTCCCATTCTTCAGCTTATCTCGGTTGCTATTTTATATGAGATAATTTTATACCAGAAAATAACTATAGCTGCACCCAGCATGAATGTCGGCAAATGAAAGGAGTTTTGTTGGGAAGTAAATCCAACATAAAATAAAAAGTGGCCCTTCAAGGAGAATTGCCCATTGTGACATTTTATGGAGTGTAACTAACAGGTGAAAAATATCTAAGTATATATAGGTAATAGTAATATTCTTACATGTAGACCAGGTCTCTTGTGTGCAGGTGGGGAAGCTGGCAATGGAAACTGTCCAGAAGAAATTCGATGTCTTTGTACGAGTTCATCCGCAGGGGGATCCGTCCAAAAGTGCTCTGCTGTTCTCAGCTTAGAATAGTCAAGAGCACAGGGTCCCACTAGATCGTGTGTCCAACAAAAATAGCAATAAAATGGATTTCTTTATTTTATTTGCACAATAAAAAAATCAACAAATGAAAAGAAAACCTAACATGAGGCTAACTCAATGATCATAACCGTCTAGTAGAGCAAGATAGAAAGTACTTAGACTGTAGAAACGATACCAGACAAATTAGTAAGGGGTACCTAAGAGGGAGCTTAAAATAGTGCCATAATCCGGATCGGCCACTAACGCATCTTTTTCATAGTACTTACTGCAAAATACCCAAAATCAGATTCGTTACCAACCACAAATCAATTGCTTTTTAGTAATGTCATAATAATGCTTCAGTAAATACAATATTTTGGGAGCAGAAAAAAGGAGAAAGCAGACGAGATGGAAATCTAGAGCAGAAGCTACTTTTTTTTACATTGCATTTCACTTGTTAAGGTATAAAATGGAGGTTGAGCAGGTTGTATTAAATGAAATTGAAAAGCATTATAGTAAGTTATAGCAGAAGCATTCACAACGACATATGGCTGGCAAACCATGTAATGTGGTGAAAGCACGAGAGAAAGCAAAGAAAGCAGGAGGAGATTTAAGGAATGGTTGCACTTTACACTGGGCAGTCTCAACAGAAAAGGTGACATGAAGCATGAAAAGTCTCAAAGGGAAAAGTTTTTTTTAAAACAAAAGGACACAAAAGTAATTTACCTGCTGTTTGCTACAATGTAGTCGACAATTTTCGCCAAATGCTTCTCAATGAGAGCCAATCGAATCCACAGGTACTTCATCGTAGCCACAGAGTTTCTTTTTTGAAGAGGAGGCTTCACACCAAGCTTACTAGCACTTTCACTACCACCCGACGACGAAGATCGTCTATAATAATTCGTGTGAAGGGAAAGGGAAAGTCTTGAGCTTATTGCAAGTCTGGTGTTAGAACATGTTATGTTGTTTGTGTGTGACAAAAAAAGGCACACGTATAGCTTTTCACTTTCTTTTTATACAACATTTTATAAAGGTATTTAGAAATATAAAATCAACTTTCAACGAGTAACTTCTTACTTATTAGGGTCACAATTCTCTACTTCAGCAATAAGCTGCACAACATTTGCAGCCGGCTGGAACGCTTTCGCAATTTTATGGAGGAGGGCCGTCGTGCTACTACTTTTGAAGAGACCAAGTGCCCTCCTTTTCAGTCCATGGGAAACACAAGCTTCAACGGCAGCTACCCAAATATAAGTCAAAGGAATGAACGCCACAAAATATACATGTGTGGAGGCAGAGCCGAATTAAAATATGCAAAAATAAACCATAAATTTTAAAACTTTCCCCTTCTTTTTTCCGTGGATTTGAATTACAACCGTTGAAAAACAATATATTATCATCATGAGGGTAATAATGTGTATACATAAAAATGTTTTTGTTTGGGTTTTACCACACAGTGAAGTAATACTGGCGCTTTCTTCATGAACAAACTTTTTCGTCACAGCCTCCTCCATTATCTGTTTCACCTACAAATATTGTATCAATAAAGGAGCCCTCAATAAATCATTCCAACGAGAAATTATTGGCTTCTGTTTTGTTTCACCACTCATATCTTAGTTTCGTACCTCCTTTTTCACATTCTTTATCAGCTTCTCTTTCAAAGCTTTGTTGTCTGAAAAGGCAAAGGAAGAAAACTATCGATTTCTTCGTCTCTCTACACTTCTCCCTATTTTTGCAACTCATTATAGCATCATCATACTAAACGCATATCTATACTACTGGCAATGAGCTAAGCTTTTTTGTAGAATAATGTACCAAATACGTAGGTACGCGTTCTTCAAAAGCCTTGGGTGTTCAATATGCAAAGCACTATTTATTTTTAAAGCAATGTGAAGTAAAATGGCATCATATTTCATTGGGATATCATAGTACATAAAACATACCTTGACAAGTCGATCCCATCTTTTGAACTTATCAGAATTCACAGCCGATTACCTACAAAAATTATTCTACCCCCAACCAAATCCCGAATGGTATAGTTCGCTGTGTTGCCTTTTCCTTGGAGGGAACAGCCCAAAGCTATTTTTTCAAGAAAAACTAATATAACGATGAGAGATGAGATGAGTTCCAGAGTTTTTAAACCTTCGTTCATTCATTCATGCAAAAAATATTGATCGATCTAGGTTTGTCTTCTTTACGCCGTTTCATACATATTCTGGAAATAGTTCCTGGGGAGTCTTGTAACATTGATTTGGGTGTTAAGTTTTGCGGAACGGTGCTCCACGCTCGATTTTCCTGAATTCCACGACACTCAATGAAGACAGGTGATAAATGGTTTCGTAGATCAAGACAAATGAGATTATCGGAGATAGTTAATGTGTATTCCGTTCCTCTTCTGGTGTGACTTTTTGGCTGGCGGTGAAAATAGTGCGAGAGTTTTTGGCTTCAAAAAATCAAGGTACGAGTTTGAGTGATGTATACTAAACATATTATAATTTTCTCTGGCGTCACAAAAACTAACAGCTACATAGGCTCCGTTTTGTCAGAATAAAAAAGGTACACCATTTCCATCAAAGTAGTACTGCTGTACGGCTGGGTGAAATGTGGAAGTTGTCTCTCAATTCATTTCTGTCTTCAGGCTGTTCTCCGCCCATTAGATGGGGAACTGAAACGAGAGGAATTAACAAACGTCACAAACGTACATTTTCAAAGCCGTGATTAAATTTTTGTTGGCTTAAAATCTTTTTGCTAAAGCTACATTCCCATCGTATTCTAGCGCTATCTCTTTTATGCTCACATTTTCATTCCAAATGCCAACCAAAATCATTGTGAATGACGTCTGGCTAAATCAACAGATTTCCTTTGTGCAAATCAATCAAATAGTTATTGACATCACCGCTACACCAGATATTCCCAGAGCTTAGCTCATATATGCTGAAACATTTAGCATTTCAAAGCCGACTCCTTTCATCTTCACCAAACCATCACGTTTTGTTAGCAGAAGGAAACAATTTATACCTAGATAAGTAAACCGAAATAAAAGCTCAAAGGTAATATTGACCAGCACCATAAGTTCAAAGTTGAGAAGGTAAGGTATTGAAAAGAGACCAGCTCGATTTATAGTAGAAGGATGTATCTCACTTCACTCCAGGCTCAACATCCGTTGATACATATATCCACGAGTTGAATTCTTTAGTAATGATAATGAAACGTACGAGAACGGATAAGTGAACCGCAGACCACCGAAACCACCATCATTTTCATTCACTTTGCTCTCTTTCTCGGTAAAAATAGTTTTATCAGCATCATTCATGCTGTTTCCCTGTCTCTCTTGCCTTTCGTCAAAGTGAACTTAATACAATGAAAGTGATGATGGGAGATGACACAAGTGAAAATAATAGTGCATTTTGCATTTTTGTCTTGATCATAAAGGACCAGAGAAAATGAAAATTGGCGTCAGTGCGAATTTCAGACAAGACTATAAAACTCGTATAAAAGTCTAGTTTCAAACTTACATCATGTCAATTCAATGAGACAGAGCGAGAGTCGACACTAAATTCTTGGAAGCATGGCACGAGCACCAAATTAAACTTGACAAACAAAATGTTGGAATGTGACGTTTAACAACAGGTATCCACAAAAGAGTTCTCAACCAACTCCATTTCCCTATCAATCTATTTTATCGCAGGTTTCGATGCGAGTATTTTTCTTGAGTAGGTACATACAATGATTAACAGTTTTACAGGAACCAGATGTAAATTCTCCCATTTTGCTCGAGTGCTTTAAGTACTGAACTATGAAAAGCAACTCATTATGCTGTAATTTAATACGAGTTTAATTACGGCAAAGTTTTTGGAAACGTAGTCATGCAGCACTATGGTGGCAGGGAACGTGCATTACACTCGACTCCATTTGGCAGCCAGGGATTTATGTTTGACGTGCGAAGAGTGTGTGTCCTTCATCAGTATTCACTTGAGCTGACTCAAACACCAAATATTTTTCATCATCCACCGTTTCCCTAGTGTAAATAGGAGCGCAGTTCATTTCATAACAGAGAAAGTCCTTACCAATTTTTATTACGAAAACGATGTAAATATGACTTTAAATTCAAATTGCCCCAGGGAAATGTCAATATTTTATGATTTCTTTCTACAAGCCTACATTACATCATCCAGCTTTCAGTAAGTTACCGAATTGAAGAAGTTCGATACAGAATTTCAGCTATTGTTAGATGTATCACTAAAAGATGTAGAATACTGAGAATAAACGACGTTTAGCCATCCCATGTCAACATCAATAATGGTAGGGAACAGGTGTGGTGTTGTATAATAAGCATGTCTTACATTCGTGCTCAAGTACCAATTTTATACAATTTGAAGGATTTGTTTACTTAGCTTCACTAGTTTTGTCAGCCCGTGGGAAACACACTCATGCACCTTTGCTACCTACATGGCCATGCTTTGGTGATAGGTTTGAGTTTAAATATAATTTTTCTTCATCATCTTTCTGCCCTTTCATTCTTGTTTTTCTACGTTTTCTCTCAGGAGAATTTTTCTCTGTTGAAGAGATCAAAACACTCCACAATTTCTTTACACCACTACCTAACATGATCATTTTGAAGGTAAACTTATTTCCCGTGTAGGACGAAACTTTCAATAAACTATTCACAAAATACTAACACACATCCATGTTGAATAGCATCGTGAAAAAAGGCGAAAGGGAGTAAAAGCAGGACGGATGTAAACGAGCTAGCAAAGGATAGCCAGTAAAACATTAACTTGGAAGTGAGTCGACCGTCATGATCATCATTTTGCAGAAAATCCTTTCAGTTTTTGATAATGCACCCACCTTTCTCTCTATCTACACAACAAAGTGTGGTAAAAAGGATGATGATGATGATGATAGTAGTATCATATGAAATAAGTAGTGGCGATTACAGTTATTCTAACACAAGTTGTTTTTCTTTTCTTTAGAATGGCTGGATGATGGTGTGATTAGGAAGTGATCCTTGATCTCTCCTATTACGATTTCCTGTGATTGCTCATGAACGCTCCGAGTGAAAGCAAGAGCAGCCATCATCATATCATATTTTAGTTTTGAATGGAAAAACTTTTCCCGTCAAAATCCTCACATCCTTTGACCTTTATGTGTAGTGGATACAAAAGGAAAAGGTGTGATATGATTGATATGTATTGTGAAGTAGATAATCACACAGCTCAATACCGAAAGTAACTTGCCAAGAAAGATGAAAAGTTGTTGTGCACAAAAAGTAAACGGATTTCTAACACGCATATATATATGTATAATGTACATTGCCCCACTTAACAGCATTTAGGAATGACACAAATGCCACTTCACCTGTCAACTTGTAGAATAATATGCTCTCTGTAGGTTTTATGATATTTCACGTTACTTCCTGCAACTTTCTCCCTTGTACGGCAAAGTAAATGTTTCAATGGAAAAGGTGGCCAATTCACTAATTTCCTCTCATTGGTTGACCTTGATGTAAGCATGATTTTTGTGCACGATCACGCCAGGACGCATGCACTGCTGTAGAGATGAATATTTTATCACCTCAATTTACACGGAGAACAACCTTTTGTCCAAAAAAAACTTTATTGGAGTTGTAATAAGTATATCCCGACTCCTTCAAACCTTTTCGGCACAAAAATGTTTCATCGTCACCAGAGTAAAGGAGTACGAAGGTTTTCCCTGACATTTATCATCATCATCATTACCTTGGAACACTTCCTTCGTAATGGATAGAGACGTACGGTAAAAATATGCCAAGAACATTTAAGTGAACTTGATGTCGTCAGACGAGTTCATTATATAGAAGAAAAAAGTTTGCCCGTCATCAGCTAGAAAACTGAAGAATGCCAATGGATACATGCTCACGTTCTTTTAAATATTAACAAGGAGACTGAACTTGTGCTTTATACAGGTCGCATGTGATGCAATCACAACAACACTCAGACGATTGTGTTGTTGTCGCGACTTTGTAATTTGTTTCAATTCTTCTAATCAAGCACAATTCTTTGAGCTACATAATCAAAACAAGTGAAGTCTAGCAAATAAAAGTACGACTAGACAACACTATAACTATGTATATTTATATTGGTTCGGGCAATTTTTTACAGGTGAGTGAGCTACAAGAAAATGGGATCACATTACGGAACACTGACTTCATTACCGACGCTTGACTTAAAAGTATAATTTCATGTGGAACTGACTATCAAGACATGGTTAGGTAACATACTTTAAACAGATGAAAAGTATTTAGAGCTCATGAGCTTTATTGTTCATATTCACCCAACTATTATTGATCCACTCCTGAGAATCCTTGTTTCAGAAATTCACGAGCCATGGTGGAATAGAAGAAAATAATTATATCACTGATGGTATTTCAACGAATTAAAGAATTGTGCTTTTTAATCAGAAACTTCTGAGAAAAGACTGAGGTTGAGTTAAACCATCATTTCAGTAAATGAATCCTCTATTATATTACAATTTCATTTGGCTCGAAATCACTTAAAAGCTCAAGAAATTTCATAGCCTGTTATGAAATGCAGTGTTTGTGAGTTTGAGAGAAGAGGGCAATCTTTTTTGATTATGATGATGAAGCCAATAGGTGTACTTCTAATTTTTTAGGTCATGTGTAATATTACGTACTTATACATACGATTACCTCCGTCTGTACGTGCGTCTATTATCTTTTCTCTTTTTGAAGGAAGGATCTTAAAAGGAGCCTATTTTCTTTCCCTTACTTGTGCTGACAGCGCTGGTATTACTAGGAAGCCAGAGAGAAGTTGCTTGCTTTAAATTGCAT
This sequence comes from Orchesella cincta, assembly GCA_001718145.1. Taxonomy (NCBI): domain Eukaryota; kingdom Metazoa; phylum Arthropoda; class Collembola; order Entomobryomorpha; family Orchesellidae; genus Orchesella; species Orchesella cincta. The sequence goes on along the minus strand of LJIJ01000103.1, from coordinate 200,392 downwards.
TAGTGAACCAGTTTCCTTCCATTTCCTCCTCATTACCTTGCTCTCAAGATGGAAACGCTTTCCCATTGAAAAAGTCTCAGAAACAGAATATGGTATTAACTTTTAAGCCTTTTGAAAAATCATACGTCTTGCTTCTCATATTAACAAAAATGACTTATGTTATCTTGGTTTGTTGTGGTAGGCACATGGTCTTCACCGTTAAAACAACTAACTCAACAAGTTTGTTGTTGGAGATTCTCAGAGCCAGAACAATTAACAGTCTTCCTTTCCAAAAAAACGCTGATCCAGATATGCTTCCTTCCTTTGAAACATTCTTGGAAAAACGACTTACAAAACTGTTAACGGTGCTTCCCCGACCCAATTAATAATGAAAGGAAATTTAGTTATACATGTTATTGACAAGCCGCTGCGAACGTACAAACTTTTACGTATAAATTTTTAAAAACTGCATTTTATATGTGTTCTACATCCTTTGAGTAGTTTCCTGTTTCATTCATGATAACAACTGTAAAAAATAACAGGAGAAAACCACACAAAGCCACCGCAAAATTTCATTCCTACTGAATGTCGTTGCTAGCACTAGTCTGACTTTCCGAATCATGGATGAAAAGCTAGTATGTCATATAAAATGATTGAAACCGCATATTATTATCCAAACTATTATCACATACGTGCAGAGACACTAGTACATTAATTAATAATACTACATATTATCTTGTTCTATACCATGTCATGACATAACACGCTACTAATAGCCTAACTTGTGTGCATGCTTGTGTGATCCTGATAACTACCTAAACGTAATGTTTGGCTATTATCTTATTAGCCTGCAACAGTAATATTGAATGCTGATTATTCATATGCTATTTACATATACGAAACCATGTGGATCAGGCTCCTTTATAAGTACTGATGATTATGATTAACCACATAACCATATGCTTACGTATTCCCATGCTGCGTTGTGACCACACGGATAAAGAATTCTGTGCAATGGTACCACGATAAAACTCATCCTTTCCAGGCTGAAAGTAGCTACAAACATAAATGAATTAAGGAAAAGTTTCGAGTGTGTAACACTACTAACCGTTGTTTGCATTCTAATCTAATTGTAAGTTGTAACCAAGTCGGGAGTAGTTTTTCATTTCATTCAAAACTAATTTTAAACCGGTTAGTTAATGAAAACAAAATATCACCATATGTGCCATAATACTCGTATTCTAAACTTTGTTTTAAAAGTTACGACTATAAAAGAATTGTTGTCAGCGAGATCGTTTTGGAGTTCATTTCAAGCTTTACACGGAAACTTCACGGTTGAGTGTGCATTTCTTTGGAAGATATTGGAGTGTTGGATTATCTTCACTTCATTATTTTGCTTCAATTCCCTAGTGCTTCTCATACTTTCACTTCTCCTCCCACAACCCTTTCAGTTGCTCAGACTGATTTAAAACTTTCACTTAATGACGATGCTTTGATGCCCATTCGGGATTAGCAACGCTTTATAAAATTGACTAGTTTTGAATGACTAATCCTTACCTCACACACTCACACATCAGCTCTCCATTTCCAAACTGGCGTATTTTTGTTGTAATTAGTAAAATGATATGTGTACAAAATTTGAAGAGAATAAAAGTAAACCTTGTCGTACATTCATTCATAGCACACTCAAACAAAATCACAACGAGAGCAACAGCGTGGATTCTTTTATGTCTTCAGTTCGATGGAACAAACGAGCGAGTGACTAGGAAAAAACGTATTAAACGACCACGAGCTTTGTAAGACAACCATAATCATCAACATCATCATCATCATCCTTCCTTGCCACATCAAACGGAAAGGTTGTAGCAGTGGAGAGAACTGCTAACTACACAGCTTCTATGTTAAGTTATGCTATAACTATGTTCAAAATGTGTGTGTATGTTTAGACGGTAGTGCAGTTCCAGTGTTATACTAGCTTAGAGAAGGACCAGGTACGTGCTTTTTAGCCTCAACATTTTTGTTTGGAAAAACTTGCCGACGTATTTGATTTGTAATACAAATACTGGCAGAACAGAAAAGTGATCTAGCTGGTTGGTATTAAATTCATTAGCACATAAAATATGTTATCATCAGCAGCCGGCTGTGATGTGATACGTTTAGGTCTAGCTAGGATTGCACTCTGATATTTATGCATGGAACCATGTCAGCACTTTTGTAGTAATCATAGCGAATTTTTACTTTTTGTAATGATATAATGTATAAGAGAAGCGAAATGACTTAAACAAGCCTAAATCGTTAAAGATTGTTAACAAAGGACATAACTAAAAGAATGAAATAGGTTTATAACCCAAAAGGTTTAAAAGCAATTGCTTTAATTTAATTCAGGAGGCACAAACGCAGTATTATACAATCAGAAACACACATAGCCTACAACCTTTTCATTATTGGTATACGCTAAGTCGCACATAATACAATTGTGAAAGCTTAGCGAGAGTATTATTTGTACCAAGATAAATGCGAATACAAAATTTAAGCAGCTTCGTAATTAAAATGCTGATGGGACAGACAAGGGTGATAACACTACAGAGTGGCTTATTTCAGCTCCTTACACAACGTCCTGCTATTTATTCACAGGTTATTATGTACCTATGTACATATTAAGAAGACTTTGTGTGTTGTCGTCCGTCTGTCTGTCAACACGATAACTTTCGAACCGTTTGACATTTCGAACTTCTGTTTTCACCAATCGATAGATAAGGTCAAAGCGGAGGATAAGTTCGTAGATGGGTTATCTGGGGTCACGGGAACAGGGTCAAATGATAAGCGCAACACATTGATAAGCGTCACATATAGCTTATGATACATCATTCGAAGGTATTGCTTTACTGATAATGAATATGCTCGCAAATGTTTCGAAATGTTCAAATGACCATGCTTATGATGGGAATGAATTGCGCAATTCAAATCAGAACTGAAATGATTAATGTTCAAATGACCACTATGATATATGATGCATCTCGGAAATTTCGAACCGATGTCAAAGGTCATGCACTGTCAAATGACACACTTAGAGTGTGATATACCATTCAAAAGCTAGTCCATTGAGGATTTCACTTATGACACGTTTTTAAGCCAAAATTACATCCGCTAAAGGTACATTACTACATCTCGGATTGTCGGGTTTATTATTATACAACACACATATGAATCAACAATTTGATCAATATTATATATCAAACCGAAATCTCTCCTGACAGACTGAATGGCATAAACCACAATCACGCATGCATGCACGTCTGACGTTAAGCTAATCCCACAGTTAGTTCCATATTATAAGCACAGCAGTAGCTGCAGATATTCTCCAGAAGTCTGGACCAAAGCATGTCGGGAAAGTTAAATAAACTAAATGCAGGACATTTTCCGTGTCATTTCTATGCTCATGTTGATGATGGGCTTCATAAATACATTTGTTGTAGGTAGGTACATTGGATGCTGCTTTCAGCTTCTGCCCTTCACCAGTTGAACTGAATTAGAGCAGCACTAAGAATGCGCACTGGTAGGTTAGCTCCTGATGCTTCTAATGATAGCGAGGCTTTACTTTCCCCATGGTATATCTTGTAAGTTTCTATTGCAACGATTTAGTCATGCTTATTTTCATAACTTACAAAATTATTGCATGAAAAGCACTCTTCCATTAACGGAGATTACTAGAAAAACAAAGGATTAGCCAAGTGCCCTATCCGTTCCGTGTCTACCTAGGAAGGTTACTTACATACCTAACGTTTCCTTCCTTTGTGCAAACGGCGAAAGGGAAATTAACGAGAATATATTACTACACAATACGTGACATCGTCAGCGTTCTCCGCTTCACGACACTGCCGCAACGGAAGAGTACTTTTGCACTAGTTCAGACTCGCTCATTTCTGCACTCAGCCACATATGCTATAAAACTTTTAAATATATACGAGTACATTGTAGATGTTATAATCACATGGTTGTTACTTAAATGAAAAAATGTCCTAAAGTGTTCCATTGCTGATATCACCAGAGCACATGAAGTAAAAATTGGTGAGAAAGTGCCACATAAAATATGTAACCATTGTCGTTTCAAATGTACCCGGATATAACTATAACTATAAGAACATTATCATTATTTGCCGTCAGGTAACCAAGTACAAAGTGTAATGTGTGTGCAACAACAGTTCAAAGCAGTGCACCACATTTCTATTATAATTCAGTTTCCTGGCAATCCCGGAAAACATATGCAACGTAAATAAGATAACATTGATCATCTGAATTTTAAATGCATTACTGAATCCCGGAAAAGCGTCTGAGCCGATTTAGTCGATAATTACATTACAGTTATATCATGAATGCAAATAGAATTGCATTAACATTTCTTATGAATGAAATTATGCAATAATACACCTAGTCCCATTGCTTCATATGTACCCAGACCACAAGTACGAAATGTAATCCATACTCTAACTGATGGAGTGAGGTATCTTATGCTGAGCTGAGCCCACTTGTTCCAATCCCAGGTTTTTGCTTTGGCTAAAGCATTCAACCGAGAAATTAGGTTTTTTCCGTAAAATTCAAATCAAAGTCAACCATTTTTCTCGCATAAAATAGCCAATTCCAGCTCATTGCACACACAACAGAAAGATGGATAATGTGGAAGAAAGTGGAAGATTTACTGGGATCCAGATTGGTTTACTTACTCTATTATAATCATATGACCAGATATTATTCATCGTCAAATTATCGCATTAGGCAGGAAAGGATTTTCGACATCCTTGTACTGGATGACGACAATGCCACTTGTTAACTCGATACGAAATTTCTGAAGCATCACCACTCTCGGGATTCGCTTTGCTGCATTCCACTCAAAATAAACCCAACAATTCGAGACGTAGCAATGTACCTTTAGCAGAGTAATTTGTGACAGTGAAAGTGAAATCTTCAATAGCTTAGCTTTCGAATGATATATATCCCACCCAAGTGTGTCGTTTAAAAGTGCATGGCCTTTGACCTCTGTTCCAAAGTTTCGATGTCAATTTGCAATGCATATTTATAACCAGTACTGCAGTAGCTTTCAAATGGTATATCATAAGCTATGTTGACCATTTGAAACAATAATCGTGACCTTTGACCCTGTTTAAATGTTTGGATTTCAATTTGCCATGCATATTCTTCATCAGCACAACAATACCTTTCGAATGATTTATGAAAAGCTCACACGCTTATCAATTTGTTGCGCTTATTTTTTGACCTTGTTCCCGTGACCCCAGATAACCCATTTACAAACTCATCCTCCGTTTTGATTCAAGCTATCGATTGGTGAAAACAGAATTTCAAAATGTCAAACGGTTCGAAAGTTATCGTGTTGACAGATGACAGACAGGCGACAGACACGATACAAAGTCTTCTTAATATGTACCTAAAGGTACATAATAAAAAGTATTACAATTACAGTTGATGATATGGGCTAGTCTGGCCCAGGCTTAGATACCTAGTTCTCAGTTAACTAGCATCGTGTTAGTTTTGCTGCATTCCCTCTTTTGCTTACACAAGAGCTAGAGAAAAAAAATTGAATTCGATTGTAGATCAAATTCTATACGAGGCTCTGTTGTGTACTCAGCTGTACTCGTTCTTTACAGTTGGGTTCCTGGAATTGTAGTAATTTAACGGTTGTTGACGACAGAACAAGTGATCGTATGCATTCAGCCCAAACATTGCCATCATTACAGAAAGAGATGGAGAAAATGGAGCCGAAAGATGAGAAATGAAATCATCCATCAGTCTTTCTCTCTCTTTCCCCATTTCTTTCTTAGTCTCCAATCCCGTTTTTATACGGATTGTAACGTAAAACGGAACTCAAGGATGATGATGATGAGAACTCACAATCAACATCAACTCCCAATGTTCTGGTTGAATTACAGGATTCTCTTATTAAAACAAGTAAATAAAGTAAATGGTCTGACCTCCTTTTCTTTTTTCCTACTACCTACGTTCATGTTTCAAATCAACTGCAAATCATAGCATCACATAACAAAACCCATTGTTACCGTGTCTCTGAAAGACGGAGAAAAGCTCTTATTTTCCCTGATGGAGAAGAAATTAAGAGAGAGAGAGAAAAAGTGGTTGGATTGTAAACAAATACCTTAAAAGTGACCATGTCTTCGTAGAAAACATATTATTACTTTAATAAAAAAAAGAAAAAACTGATATCAAATAATTGGATGGAACTATGTATCTCTCTGGATAATGAATTTAGTCCACCTTGAGTATGCACCAGTGACGAGTTTTTCGTCTTTTGTCTTTTTTGCACGTATTTTTTCTTCTACTTGTTTTTCACTCTGTTCCAAAAGTTCTAGCGGACTCGGTTGTTTTTTCTCCCGAGTTTTATTTCTTTAAAAGCCTCTATAAAAATTGCCGTAGAAATCATGTCATATAATTTCCTGCTAGTGACAACAACAACATGTTTTAATGAAAATAAACGAGGGAGAGCAGAGGGAGAAGTGAAAGTCAAAAAAAGATCTCTGCCTAGTGACAAGAAAACTGAGACAAAGCTCATATAAATTCTACTGCCGTTTCAAGTCAATGGTAATATTTAATGGATATACAGACTAAAGGAAAGGGGAAAACAGGAAACTACTTAGACAAACGAAAACGTCACGTACATGTTACTCTTCTGGTATTTTGTAATAATGACATCTCTATACAGCGCACATTAATGCAGGATGAAGCACACCAACAACAAGAACATTAGTGTTTAAAAAAAATTTTTTTTGAATAAATGTGTACTACCTATTTATCCAGATCTGGGAGTGCTATTAAAAGGGGAAGTAGTGTACAGCGACGCAAGGGCTCAAAAGAGATTCTCCATTAAATAATAGTATGACAGGACTACGACGTGAATAGAGCTGTATAATGTCACTAAAGTAGTTTAGCTCGACACTAGTAATAACTTGTTGTTTTTTAACCTCTCATCAAGTTAAGCTTTTTTGGCACAGTTCCTTGTACTCACCCGAGCTTCCCCTATCATGGCTTCCAACTGCAGAAAAAGTCATTTGGGAATCTCCATGAAATGTAGTTCCTTTCTCATAACAAAGCCAAACAAGGAATGAATGAGGATGAAATTGAAAAGGAAACAGCTTTTCGTGGAAGTAAAATACAACCTTTTTCTACATCTGTGTGCAATTGAGATCATCATAGGATTTTTGGGAGATCTTTCCGTTTGTTCAGTTCCCAAAATTGTCAGCTCTCTCGCTGTACACTATGAGTTGTGAATTCGGATGAATCTCGGGGATTCGAGGTGACCTACTACCACAGTACAAGGCATTGTTCATTTGTTAACCTCTGTTTCAATAGGAAATTGGATGGGGCACGATGACAACGATGGAAGCTGCAGAAAATGCTCGAGTTTTCGATTGCAAATAGTATAAAACTATCATACTATACAAACGTATATTCATTTGAATGAGAGTTAACGTCTCTTCCTTCCGTTTCACCGAAGGTTGGAGTTGGAAATCACCACGGAGCGCATTGTAAAACCTTGTATTATCATCAACATGTCATAACGATCCCATTTATTCTGTACCCACCGATCGTTCTCACAACAGGCGCTCTCTCAGAGATAAAATATATATATATTTCTGCAAACTTTGCTATTCTTTCCTGCTTCGTCCTACTTGCCCTTCCTTCCCAAGAATCAGCCTCTTTTTTCACTCGAGTGAAATGAAATAAAATGTAATGCATTATAAAACAAACCCTTTTCCCCACTATTCATAGTATTGAAAGAAGTGGATGAGCTTGTCCCCCGATGCTCAACAGTTTTTCAAAGCAATACATAAGTACTCCCATTCAAATGATAATATATGGAATGCAATTTTGACTTGTTATTTTAGTTTGTTCACCAGGCAGAAACTATTCAACTTTTCCATCCAATCTTAATGTACTTTACGTGTGCTGATATAACAGTTTAAGTTCGTATAATTAGATATGGACAAAAACGTATGGATGTAAAAACTCCTTTTTTTGTAAGAAAAACTTGTAGAATTGGCAAGCAGCTTAGGAGCTGCCCTCATTCTGTTTAAATTTTTTCTAGTTGTCTCTCACTTCCTAAATTTACCCTTTACACTTTGTTTTTCATATCCCTAATGGAGATCCCATACAAAAAACTTTTGTAAAGAAAGACGGCAAGAGACGCAAGGCACGACGGGAAAGGATGGTGATAGAACCTTTTCCAATTCCGCAAAGTTCCTGCTTTATCTCCACTTCTCCCTTTTCCAATTTCCGAGCTTACCTTATCGTTCGCCTGGTAGTGACCTGCATGTACTTAATCAGTCTCATCTTTCAAGCTATATATATGTTAAAGCTTGATAATTATAGAACAATGTGTCACGATATTGCCTCATCTACAACTCTACAAATGTCATTTCATCATTTTCATCCTTAATAAAAGGTTTGCACAAGCCACGAAATTCAATTTGTCATAAATAGACATTTCTATAAATAGCAGCACGTAACAGGTAATTTCTTTGTTAAAACCGTGTAAGTAAAATGAACACACGCAGATGATCTCTCTTATTACCAACCTAAAAAGTTGGGACCATTCTGCATTAGTCCTGACAGAATTCGAGATTATTATTAGCAATCAGTTTGAAAAGGGATCAAGTTGACCCACTCGACTTGGATGGAACTATACAAATTGAGTACATTGGTGGTTCCCTAAAGTGAAAGTGCAATCGAATTCGATCCACTTGGTGTAAACTAGAAACATTTTTGTTGGTCAGTTTGCAATAGTGTTTCGTTGCTTTTTGATATCCATGAAGCCTCCAAACTCGTTTCATGTTTCGCTTTTACTGCATTTCCCAAACATTATAGCTTCTTTGGACTGTTTTACTACTATTAGCTAGTTCTGAAAAAAATCGGCAAAATTCACAGGTACCCTGCTTGGTCTACAATGCTACAAAAGAGAGGATGAAAGACACACTTTCCACCTTTTATTTGCGAGCTAAATGGAATGAGCAAAAGGGTGTGTGCTACCTTTTAAGAGGTTCAAAGAGAATTAATAACTAACAGGAGAAACTTTCCCTTGATTTCCTCAAAAACTTTTTGACAACTTGGGATCAGGAGTCACCGGGGGTTCTTTTAATCAGGAATGATTGTGAATTTTGAGTCCCTGGAAAATCCGTTATTTTTGTGCAATCCCAGAATCACATCCGATTTGATTTGATGCCTTCATCTTTTCAAATTTCACTGCACACGCAAAGAAACTGACATCAAACAACGGATTAGAATATTGCATTCCCCCATTGGATGTATATGGAGAAAACAACATTATTTATATTAGATTACATAAAAATGTCATCGTTTCAACTCAAACGACAACTTTCATTCGGTGAAGCTTGACTAGACCTACTGAGACAGTTGAAATATAGACAAATGTTGTTTTCAGAGCGAAGCGGGGCTCCCATTTTGCAATGTATGCTAAAAAGTATTCCAAAGTGCTGCGGTGCAAAAACATGCGTTAGTTCTTTTAGCTGACATAGTGTTTAAGTACATAGTTTCATGGAAAACTTTGGATGTACACGATGTATCTGCATGAAATTGAAATGACAAGAAATTAATTGACATGCCTGCAGTTTGGTTATACCACACATCATCCACACATGCATGCATTCGGAAGAAACACACACACACGACTTTTCTGAACACTTATTTCTCAATCACCATCTGTTCAGCTGGAATTTCGTAGTTCTTTCCTCCTCTCCCAATTGTCAACAAAATCACTAAGCATATATATTGTATTTTTTATCAATCACATTATGCATGTAGAAAGGAATATTATAATAGTGGTCTGGTAACGTTAATGATGATGATGGGAGAAGCAAAATGAGGTAATGTCAATACTCAGGTTGTGGCAGTGCAATGCAATGCTGAATGTAGGTGTAATAATAAAGGTTGTTATGTTATTTTAACCATCCACATAGCATTAACTGAATAATGCATGTATGTAGGCATATTATACTCATAGGACGCGGCAGTATCTTTGGATTCATTAGATAGGATTTAGAAAAGAAAATTATAGGATATATGGGAGCAGGTGGTTGTGACAGATTTTCAGTTCATGAGTTAATGCGAATAATGTCTGGATTTCTGGATATTTACCAAATCAACGGGATTAAGTTTGCCCCAACGGCATTACTATTACTACTGCTACGTAGTATGTAGTTGATACGTTTTACTGGACAGACAAGAAAGATACGACTATCACGTACGCCATAAACATTTCAACGATTTCCTAAATTACCTTCTCTTCAAAACTACCAAGTAGTGCGCAGTTCAGATTGTAGTAAATAGTAATAATGATTTCAGTAAATTTTGTTTATTATTATTACTATATTAAATTTGTTTGTTACAAAATGTATTTTTCATGTTGTACCCAATGTCAATGTACTCAACAACTCAACCCACTCGTCGGGGATCATAAACTTCATTTCGCTGGAGATGAAATTGTGTAGGCAGAAGGCAATACTAGCTGGTTATTGTGTACTATGGGTGCACAAGCGATGAATGAGATGTAAAGTGGAAGCTTTTCCACGAAAATCGTATTGAAATGTACCACAATAGAAAAGCTTAACAATAACATCTTTATGTTGTGGTTTGTCTGTCCATCCCACTGTTTACAACATTTAACTCGTTGTGTAGTTAGGACTCGTTGAACGTACAAACAAATTGGATTCAATCTAAGATTAGGGAAATTTGGGATCATTGTTTATTTACTTTCAATTTAAGTGGAATTGGTTAGCCAAAATGATTAAAATCCAAGGTCAGAGAAAATCTCATTTTGGTTGAGAGCGTTTGAAATGCTAGAATCACTCATAATAGTTGAACAAACACACGAAATAATTTATGTTCTCGCTCTTCACAGTGGGCTGCTTTATAACTACATCACCTAGTTTAGTTCCAAGATCTCCTAAGTTCACCTACAGCATGTTACTTTTGCGTCCTTGTCAAAGTGCGTGAATGGAGTATGAGGATGATGTAGGTGTATTATTTACCTTTCATCGCCAAAGATGTCAAGTCCTCTCATTGCCATTGCCATACCCCATCACATCCTTTGTCCCTCTTGCACATAAACACAGACATTCCATTCCAACACATACCCACAAGCTTAAGAGCTGGCCAACAAAGAAAACGTTTAATTATCCTTCCTAATCCCTCCCAACCACAACTGCCACATCCAACCATTCATCTTCATTATATGCCACAATTGCCATTTTCCATTAAAACAAGCCATTATAATGAGCTCGCATGTCCTTATGCTAAGAAACGTGTTTCACAAATGCAGAAGTTCAGAAAACAAAGTTGCTTACCTTCATAACATCACGATGATGATGATAGGATGGATAGATACTGGGGTTGGTTTGTATAGTTGGTTTAATAGTACGGTTTGGCAATTATGGAGTCGACTTGAAAAATATTAGGTTTCATATCTCCACTAACAATGTTCTAATTTTATAGTTTCCATGTTTCACGAGCACATCAAATACATTACAGCTACGTATTGAGTTTGTATTTTCTAGTTGGCATTCGAGAATACTAGTCTAGATAAAATATTATTTTTTCATGTGCATATAATCCACCAAATATTGTTTTACATGATAAAGCTACGTATGCTATTCTTTATTGGAAGAATTCATCAAGATATGTTTGAGTCGTCCGTATTTAGAGTAGGTTCAAGTTGACAGCAGACTTTTTTCGTCAGGAAAGCTGCAGTAAAGGAAATTTTATGAATTAGTAATTTGTCAATACATAAATTTCGCAACTCGGTTCACGTAGATAAGTGAGTACTTTAGGGAAGATACAACAAATCCTTTCAAGTGTGTCTACCCATATGGCTAAGCTTATTATGAGAAAGTGAGTCAATGGAGGTTACACACAGCATATGCAACTTTTCCCTCAGCTTTTGAAGTTTTTTCATAGTTTTCCCTGTTGTGTGATATGACCATCATGAACAAAAACAATCCTAGCTTTTAGCAGCTCCTCAAGAAGGAGAGTAATTATGGTTGGCCATCTCCTATTTATTTACAGCTGGTTTTCTTTCTCTCTCCTTTTTCATGGAGTGCTTACCACACTAACCAAACCAACAACTAACTTATATATTGGATCCTATGAGCCACACGCATGGGTTGTAAATGAGAGAGAAAATGAAATGTCTAAAGCTACAGCGGTAACAATCCGGAAATCCAGCTGGAGCGAATCAGGTCAAAAGAGACAGGACCCCGTAAAAGAAAAATAGGCCCTGTGGAACTAGAGTCAGCAATAAAAAATAGCAGGATTAGTTCATGGAGTGGAACTAAATGAAATTGTTAAAGGACTTATTGGCTCTACTCAATGTAGGTATTACGTATGTACGCAACATGTTCCATCCACGCTAATCCATAAGACTCACTAACTCCATGACATGCTGTACTTTACTTTTTGCTATATTACCTCAATCACTGCTATACTCTCTTATTGTTTTCCTCATACTTAAGTAGTATGCTTCACTATAGTTTTTTTTGGGGGAAAACACAAAGATTTTCAGAGCTGCTCCCAGATACTTACAGCTTTTCTTTCAATTTCTTAGCTAAATATTTTGCATCCAAAGTTCACCTTGCGTGATTATTGAGGTGTAAAGGTGAGACCAACGACACAAACCTGCCGGCACGACCTGCTATCATGGAAATTTAAAACAGTTTGCTGAAAGTTTGATGACTATTTACCTTGCCTTAATCTTATTTCAAGGTTAAGAGGAAATTTAAAGCAGTAAAATATTAAATCCTTTTGAAAAACGCATAAACTAGCTCTAGCTACGTGTTTTGAATATATTGGGGCAAACAAGTAATATCGGAGTAGCGCAAGCGCTCCTGTTTTTTGCAAGCAGTTATTTCCACGAAAGTAGCTAGGTTTGATAAGATTTTTGAAAGGATTTGTCTCACCTCTAGCTCAAACCGTAGTGGGCAAGTACGTAGCAGTTCCGCTCCAAGAATTATAAACATATGTGGATTTAGAGTTGTATGTATTCCTAATGTAATAGTATTAACTAATCAAGTCAGTCAGTCCGAGTGAGATAGAGTCACGTCACAGCACCACAAGAGAAAAACAGGTAGCTCTCACCAGTTCACAAGCTTGTCTACTACTAAATTGTAATGGGAAGAGATGAGAGAGAACAAACTAACTCTTCACCATCACCATCCTCAGAAGCAGCAGCAGTAGGAAAATTGCTCAAGCTGGTTTGGTTTCCTTTCCTTCTCTACATGAGTAGAAAACTAAGCAAATACAATGCCATATGATAAACAAGTCCATTCCACGAGAAATGGAATACATGTATGGAGAGGAAAGGCCACTTCAGCTGCTTTCCAAAATGTATACAGTTAGTATGTGTGTGTGACAGAGTGAGTACAATGTTGGTGAAAGCAAATGGAGTTGGATGGTTCTGTACTAGCAGCAGTTCTAGCAAGATATACTATACGGTACGGTGGTACGAAAGAGAATAAAGCAGTTGAGCTCTTTCCCTTTGCACAAAAGCTGTTTTTGTTATGAGCTTCGAATCCTTTTTCTAGCAACTTTCAGTTCCATCCATCCAACTTGCCATTGCCAGTCTTCCCATGCTTCGTCGTCGAATAGAATAACATGGAAAACTGGATCCAATGCTATTTCACCAACTAACCATTTTTATGCTGCTACTACTACTAGTCAAGATTTTCTCTCTCGAGCTTTACTTTCCCTAGTCAGTCATCCCTACACATTTTCCAGCCCAACCTGCCTAGAACTCCTGTTTTTTCTGGCTTGGCTTTAGCTCTCGTGCAATCCAACTACAACATCCTTTTTCCTTCCATACTCGCGTAATTTCACTACTGCCACATGATACGTTTCCTTCTTACGAAAACTTTTATGCTTCCCTTATATTCATTCATATCTCGTATTTTGTACTTTTAGACTTATAGCATAACCAACAGATTTTTTCAGACATTCAGAGTCACAGGGCATTAAATGAAATAAGGATATACGCGAGGAGTTTGAGCCGACCATCAGTATAGTTGCAACTGTTGGGGAGAAAGCTCCTATATGTACCTAATAGGATTTTGGTATAGAAGCTAACACAAATCGTGGAAATTTTATGTTGCATCCATGTACTTATATGTACCTACAATTCTACAACATCCATAACATATGTATATATGTATGTTTAATTCAACCATTTCATATCATATCAACATACCAATCTCTTTAGAAAGCCTTTTGTATCGTATCGAAATAAAAAAGAATAAAAAGAATTGTGGAATATATGGACTAGCACTCAATGTCAGTTATGCATTTCTATTTTTTATCCTTTGTCTGTACTCCCAGGTTGCCGGAGTTGATAGCATTTTTATTGTATTCATAACTGTCCTATAGTTATACATGAAGAGTTGGTCTACTTTTTTGTGCTTCTCCTTGGACTTGACTTCCCCTGTCCTCGTCACAGTCCATAACTCACAAATTCTGGACTGGAATGAAAGAGAGATATTACATTCTTAAGGTGTATCTCTGAGTGATAATGAACGATAAAATTGGGAAAGCCGAAAAGCACCATTCTTATATGTAGACAAGGAGCGGAACGTCATGTTATGATATTAATGACTTGCAACAACAGCCTCAGCAATACTTTTTATGGATATTAGCTTGGTTTGTTGCTCCATGAAATAATTTGACTAATGGCTGATGTCGATATGAGAAGCTACGCGAGTCACAAACATTGAGTTCAGCATTAATTGCGAGTATACCATCTGCATTATCATCTGCGGATAAACTAGTGTCTGCTAAATCCATTCCATTCTTATAATTTACTTGTTTCAAGTCTATGGATAATGTTGGGGAATAAAGGAAAGCCCATGTCTTGTCCCTGTCTTTGTTGAGAAAGGGAGACAGAGATAAATAACAAAATTTATGGCATAAACCAATTTAGTGGAATTTAAATGTAGCCTTTAGCTTTCTTCCTCGTTCCCTTTGCATGCTTGCTCAAGGGCCATTTGTTTATTAAGGTTGAATGATGGCAAAGCTAATTGTAAAACTTGGGACGGAAGTTGCATGGGAAGAAAAATGGAGGAAGGAAGTGAAGAAAGCGAAGTAGTACAGCAGACCTACCGTAATACACTTACTTATTCACTCGGTTTTTTTTATTCAGAACTATTTCATCCACATCAAACAAATAGTAGTATGGCTTGCTTCATTCATCGCACGACATTGAATAAGCAAACACGGGAATTACCATACTATTTCAAATCCCTATTTGTCTACGGATGCGTGTCGTGCTTATTCCCTTCCAGCAAATTATTCACCATGGCTTTAAAGCAATGTAAGTTGCAAAAGGAAACAACAGCCACAGGCAAACATGAGCGGAGTACGAATTTGGGTACGGATTGCAAAGACGTGAGTAACGAAGGCTTGCATGACTAGGTTGATTCCAATTCCAAGTTCATTTGACGACCAATCTTTCATTCCATGTCAATCCAGTCGTGAAAGCAATATGTGTACTTCCGCTTGTGATGTGGACACCCATACATTAGCAGGCTGGTCTTTGCACAACCAGCTTTTCTGGAGAAAAAAGGCTCCAGAAAGGATAGATGGGGAAACCGAAAAAACAGAATTTATGCATGGGGAAAGCCCAACGAGTATGCAGTTTATGATATTGGGGTAGTTATATGATTGTCAACATATTTTTTTTTGTTTGTAACCGGACGTGCAACAGGTTTTAGTTATTTGCAGGGGAAAAGTGAGGAGTAGATGATGACCCCTTAAAAATAATGGGCGAAACGTGGTTTAGTCATACTAAAAAATAGATCAAGGGCAATCTGGATTGAGAGACTCGATACTGGAGTTGAGAGAGAGAGGCTGCTTCCCAAGAGGAAAATTTCCAATGTTGGCAAATGCAAATTTTGTATTAGATTTCCATCTGAGTATACAAGGAACAAAGTGAGAGGAAACGAAATGCATTATGAATGAGGTGTGTGTGTGGTTGAATCCTTTTTAGTGTTTCTTTCATCCATTCCATTTTCTATTGGGGAAAGCACTGATGGGGAATTTATCAACGCCTTTATCACTCATTCTATTTGTGCAAACTTGCACCATCACCATACTACACTTTTTGTGTATAACACTAGCTATTTAGGGAGATAAAGCATTACACGACAACACTAGCTGTGACATGAGAGTTGAGCATTAGCTTAACGACCAACCATAATACTTGAGTATTTTCTCCATAAAGAAAAACTTGGTAGCCTTCATAAAAGAGAAACTTTCCATTTCCACGCTTGTAGAGTAAGCGAGCATATAGGATTTCAGCCCGTAAAGCGAATTTCATGCATCAAAATTCACAATATTGTCCGGATGGATGTGGATAATGCATGAGCGTGTCGGAAATCCAACACAGCTGGAGGACTAGGAAGGAGAGCGGAGTTGGCCATGTGTGATGCTGATGCATGCAATATCCCTCAAAATTGTTAGCTGACATTAAACTCAACATTACACATTGTGACGTTAGAATGACAATATAATGTGGGGTGAGAATGCACAGCCGAGTGTGGGGAAAAGAGGAATGTGGTGTCATTAGGAATCATGTCCTTTTTGTAGTACTCGCTGGACATATGTTACGAGGAGTAAGGAGAGAGCTTAAAGAGTTTTCCAAAAGGCCTCCACAATGTCTACCAGTTTCAAGAACAAAATTTATTCGCACTCTCCACTACTTACTTTGTTTTCTCGAAGTGAGAGTGGAACTGGGGCTCATCTTGGGCCTATAGCTTCTTACTTACATTGACAGGACGGTAGTGTGGTGTGCTAAGCAGGGAAATTTGTGGAATGTGGTCGAGGTGACAGAACGAGTGAGAAAGAAACGAATTGTGAGAGCAAAACTTCTTATTTTGTAATATGAGGTCTCATCTTTACACAAAGCTCAAAATGAGAAAAGATCCCTCTATTTCCTATAAAATGGGGAGAGGGATAGCCTCCTTCAAATTCTGATCCCTTTTTGTATGCCTTCTTGTCCTGTTGTATTAGCAGACGATACTTCAACCAAGAAAAGTGCTTGTCCATAAGTACAAGTGAATGTAATGAAAACATCTTTCTCCAATACTGGCTGACTCGGAAAGTTGGCAGCTAGGGTTTTAGGAGCTTGGACTTGGCTTGACTAAATGCATACAAAAACTTTTCCACAATTCTCTTGTTTATAACCTCACTATGTCGTAAAAGTAAAATGTAGTACAAAAAACGACAGTTGTCCACTCATTTTTTTCCTATTCCCAACTCATTCCTTTCTTTTCCTTTAGCATCTTAACTACAAGCAAACTCCACGGGAGAAAGTAGAAAGGGAAAGAATAAGTCGCAGTGACTATTCCGACTTTGTACTTCTTCTTGTTTTATCTAAATTTAATATATCGCACTCGCACCAAACGATAGCCTTCTTGTTCATATGTTAGCTTTTGTTAGCAAAACTTTCTCTCTATCTTATTCCTCCATCCTTTAAAAAAGGACTTTGAAGTGTCGAAATAGGAAAAGGCATTTCTTTATGTAAATTTACCATGCATTTCATTTTCGTATTTTACAACAACACTTGAGTCCAAATTCATTTTGCAGAGTTACGAAAGCAGACGGTGGATGTGGAACTGTCACGCCTAAGCTTGAGTTATGGATGACAACGGAGAACGGAATTATGCACTTGTTACGCGTACATCACATCACTCGGAGAGTGAAGGACGCTTGGAGTGTGATTGTAAGCTGAGAAAATTTCATAAACCCTCCTTTTACCCCATTCCTTTTGTGTGCTTTGAACGTTGGTTGATGTGCTTCCTGGAAGTGAAATGAAGTAGAGAGGAACGAAAATTAATACCTGGATGGGTGACCGTCCACTTTTTAATGAGTTCAGGTAAGGACTCTTCCTGAGAATATCAACCGTTGTGATGATGAGCACTCACTTCAAAATTTTCTGTCTTTTGATTTTTGATGAATGCGAAACATATTGCAGCACGAATGTACCTTATGTATAGGTAGTGTAATGAATATTCGCAATCTATTGAAGAGATACTTGGAAAAGTTTTTGAAGATTATGAGTTTGCTAGTGTGCATCTTTCTTTTGTAAATGGAGAGTGTATTTTGCTGATTATTTTCATCTTGATAAGTATTCCAACGAATGAGATCATTTAAATGAGTGAGGGGTGACTCATCGTCAGTAATGAAAAAGGGAGAACTTAGAACTTCACTCAAAACACGTATAAATGTACTTTTACCATCAGTAAAGTTCCACTTGGCCCCACAGCACCATAATCAGGATTTTGCTTTTCCATCTTGATACATTTATCGCGTTTTTACTAGAAAATCTGCTAAAATGGTGACACGTTGCACAGATAGACAATTTAAGTAAGGATGCGGTGAGGCAACAATCTTTCATAAAGGAGGGCCGGACTGGAGGCTAAATAAAGAGGAAAGAAAATGAATTGCAAAGTGCTTGTCTTAAGAGCTCGGGTTCTCAGTAAAAAGTTCCAAGGCCGCAGTCTTTCATCTTCATCATTTCCAGGGTGAGCATTGAATTATATTAATTTCGCTTTAGGGGAACTAACTAGAGATTTTCTACCATGTTGTTAGTTTCTCCTGTTCTCAAGCTGCTGGAAAGTTTCAATTCCTTGAGTGGCTTCCTTTTGTTTCTTTCGTGGAGAAGGTTTACAACTAAGCGGAGTGTGTGTCCAAAATCTAAACGTTTCGATGGTAGTTGATGCAGTTAGCATTCGTTGAAATTACACGTTACCTTCATCTTTGCATGGTGGAGAGCTTTTCAAATGACATTATATTCCAAATCTTCATGAGTTTGGTGTCATGGGGTGTTAACGAAAATCATTTTTCGAGTGTCTCTCAGTGAAAGTTTGCATGATGCAATTGGTTTTCAAATAATTAATCCCCACAATGGGAATGTAAATGAGTCTTTGGGGAGATCTAATGAGCGATTTCTGCTTACTAATGAAATGTATTTGCATGCAGTGCAATTCTAACTTACTTGTTAATGGCCAATGACCCGCAGGGCAGGAAATTTTTTTTTACCTTTTCAATATTAGCAAATACAAATGGTTGAAAATTCCAATTTTAAAAAAATGATAATTTTACGTTAATAAAAAATCCAAAAATTCAACCATGCCAAAGCATGTTGTATCTAGAAAGTCTACCGTCGTTTGTTACATTGCTCAACATCAACTTAACCAATTCTTCGAATAACATGTAAGCTCTATTCAAATTTTAATAAATTAGGGATTATGTATATTTAATATCCTGTCCCTAATTTGAAGAATTCTTTTCATAAAAATTCAGAATACCTCCTTTCCATTTAATTGTATCTTCAAAAGAATGTCGAAATTGTCAGTTTTCCTACTTAAAAATGAAATTAAAACATTCATCCTACATATGAAATTTGAGTACAAGCGACAGGCATCTAAATACTTTTTCCTACTATATGGACCATTTCACCATCTTCATTGTTCCTATACAACTCCGCTTCAAGTAAGCTGCATGAAACACTGCGATCTAGAAACTGGAAGATCGATCGATGTGATGCGATGGGAAGGCCTTTGTCATGTAAGGAGCAACTTGATTTTGTATCCAAAGAGCGGGGTTTCTCTCTGACGGTTTTTATGTGAAAATGCCTCAACCCAAAATATATTCTTTCTTGCTATCTTTAGTTTCTTCCAAAGGCAGCCTACAATCATTATAATTTTCACTTTTCTATTGTTTTCCATAATAAACAAAGTCAGAGTTGGAGTGAAAACTAAGGATTTCCATTGGCACGTTGTTCTAGCGTCATTACCAACGTTTTTAAGTGTCTCGAAACCCAGACAATAGAATATTCACTGAGGTACGTTGTCATTGATTTTTATTAACAAAAAGAAAACTGTAGCATCCTTCTCAACTTCCACCTTACAAAATGACAGTTGACAGCTATTTTGCAATGAAACGGTGGTAGGTGTCGTCATCAAGATGACAATGTGGCAAACTGTAACTGGATATGCCTTGAGACGGTCTTTCATTCTTTCTCAAATATATCAAGTTTCCTTGAAGAACGTCGTAATTTCGATGAAATGTTATTTATAGAATTGATCTATGAGTCAACCTTTAGCCTTAGACTGTTTCTGATAATAAAAAGATCAAGTTTCCTTTTATATGAACTCAGTTTTTGGATTTCTTTACAGAAAAGGCAACAACGGCATATAGCAAGGACTGGATAATAGATACCATCAAGCCAGCTTTACTTTGACTCAGCCGTTACAATGTTTCGCATGAAATTTTTGAAATACGGTAAATGGATTGCTGGCGCTGCTGCTGCTGCATCTGTTTCAATCGTGGTAACACACTGCTCATCTGCTTCTGCCTCACCTTGGAGTCCATCCAAGCCTACAAATGTGCCTGAAAATTTTGCAAAATGGGACTACAACTGGGACAAGTACTGTTTTAAACTATGCTTAATACGTTAAATATAAATAGGATGAATTGGAAACTGGTATTTTCATGGTTCACTCATTTGAATTGTCAGGAGGGAGCCATATAGCTTATTGAAGCCACCAAAGAGAAGTAAATCTAGTGGGGACCCAGGCTCAGGTTCCTCTGGGGATGAAGACATCATGGAAAAGTTGGAAAAGAAAAGAGCTAAAGCAATAAGACACATTGTACTCATTCGTCATGGTCAATACAACATGAAAGGGACGAATGACAAGGAGCGATATTTAACTGCTCTTGGTGAAACTCAAGCAGAACTGACGGGGAAAAGACTGAAAAATTCCGGTATTACATTTCAATCTCTTGTATGCTCAAATATGACTAGAGCCATCCAAACAGCAGAAATAGTTTTGAAGGAGCTGCGTCAAGTCGACCTGAGCATTGAAGCTCATGATCCATTCCTTCGGGAAGGAGCTCCTTGCCTTGCCGAGCCTCCGGTTGGGAACTGGCATCCTGAGCTACATGTAAATGTTCCTAAATTAGAATACCATATTGTAAATTTTAAAAAGACAACTGGATTTAACAAGCATCCTTTTTAATAATTGCAAACCTGCAGCAGTATTACGAGGACGGAGCGAGGATTGAGGCAGCGTTTCGAAAATATTTTCATAGGGCTGACCCAGAACAGGAAAAGGATTCTTACGAATTAATTGTTTGTCATGCTAATGTCATTCGATATTTTGTTTGCAGGTACTTAATTAACGCTCATAATTAGTTTCTTCTGAATGATGATTTCATGATGAAATTTTAATATTACATAATGTGTTTTCTCCAACAGAGCCTTGCAATTTCCTGGAGAAGCTTGGCTTCGCATAAGCTTAAACAATTGCAGTCTCACAATAGTGAGCATTCTGCCATCCGGGAGGGTTGTTTTACGAGCCCTTGGTGATAGTGGTCATATGCCGTATGGTACAATAAGCACGTAATTAATAGGCTCTCTATTGATAATCATTTACGCTTCAATTTTCAAGATTTTGTAATCCTCAAATGGTTTGGGCTTCGTGTTTTGTGATTAAGTGTATGTATCTGAATGGAATTCTGGCTATAAACCCAGCTAAGTCTGCTAATTTGTTTGTTAAATAAGATTGTACGTACTATAAATGTCGTTTGTCACGCTAGTCTTCTAAAAGCGTAGTAAAATACATATATATTGTCGTTTCTAATTTACTTTTTCTCTCTGAATCATCTCTGCATATTCCGTATTAACTCTGATGTCCTACAATAGTTATTATGAGCCAAATTAGTATTGAAGTCTTTATTTGGTTTTATTTATTTTTGAAATTCTTTGTAATTAACAGTAATTTAAGCATGATGACAACAATGGTCTTTTTAGTCACAATTTCGATTAAGCGATAACCGGTTGGAGTAAGAAATTCCAGGAGGATTGCTTCCAAGCCTTACATTGACACAGCATAAACGCAGGGATCATAGTAGATGAGAGTGTGCGTGCATCCTTAAACACAGATCAAGAGTTACAACGTTTTGGACAGAAATTACATTCAACAAACTAACAACAACTGACTTAAGGAGTAGAGAGGCAGCGCCATGTTAAAGTATGTTGACATAAGAAAAATATATCAAGTGGTCAAAAATATGTTTCCTCGGACATTGAAAACTGGTCGTTGACTTGCTCATAATACTTTATGAATACTGACGGAACCCGATTTGCGA
Source organism: Orchesella cincta (assembly GCA_001718145.1). Classification (NCBI taxonomy): domain Eukaryota; kingdom Metazoa; phylum Arthropoda; class Collembola; order Entomobryomorpha; family Orchesellidae; genus Orchesella; species Orchesella cincta. The sequence goes on along the minus strand of LJIJ01000103.1, from coordinate 178,180 downwards.
CAATGAAGTAAGTATAGTTTACATACACATGTAGTGGAAGAAGTATTAGTTCGTACAGTACACCGTAACTAAATAAATTCCTAGGGAAAGCATCAAGCATAAGATTCTTTTCCTTTGCAAGTTTGCTAAACAGCACTACAAAAGGGAGATTAAATACTGTGGGTATGTTGGGTTGAGGGTGAAGGTATTCAACGAGTTTTATTGGGTGAATTGATATTCACATTCAGCATCTTCAACGTCCTCATCTTCCTCCGTCAAGTCCGGCTCTCCGAGAGCTCTGACAAATTCTATTTGAATTTTTTAGAATACATGAGTGGCATAAGTAAGTTTGCAAGATGGGAAAGTAAAATATGTACCACATGTGTGGGCAGCATAGTTGGTCATGCCAATATATGAAATTTCTGGAGTGGTTTCATATTATATTTTACTCACCATTGAAGTCGATACGACCATCTCCATCCACGTCCACTTCTTTTATCATATCCTCAATTTCATCTTCACTCAAATCCTCCCCTAGACAGTGAAGAACTGCTCGAAGATCAGAAGCGCTAATGTATCCCCGGTTGTGTTTGTCAAAAATCTGAAAACATGGGTGAGTAGGATATTAAGGAATGGTTTTAAAAATATTTCCACGGTTTGGTATTGAAATAGGGATGATTATGCAAATTTACTCTAAACGCATCTCGCAACTCCTGCTCTTCATCTGTGCTACCTCCGGTGTTGCCAGAGTAGTTGGACACAATTTCAACAAACTCTTCAAAGCTGAAAAGTCCATCCCCATTTATATCGACCTGGGAAGTCAGAATTAAAAATGAAATGGAGGAAACGGAGAATGCTTTTTACATACGCTTAGCGTCGGTACCTAAGCAGCATGCTGACACTCACCTCCTTTAGCATTTCTTTGAGTTCTTCTTCACTCGCAAACTGCCCCAATGATCGCATCACTATCCCAAGCTCATCCTTTGTAATAGACCCATCCCCATCTTTGTCGAAGAACCGAAACGCTTCGCGAAACTCTAAATGATGCAATAGTTGAGAACAAACAAGAAAAAGAATTTCAATTAATTTTCTCACATGCTTCTTTTTTTTCTCTCGAGACAATGAAATTGTAAAGGGTATTGTATAGCAACTTAAAGGCTATAAACATATATAATTTATATTTGTGTTCACCAACTGTGAACAAACTGAACCAACCTTGCATTTGCGTCTCGGAGAGTTTTGATTGGATTTTCAACGAGTCCAAGGATTGTCTGATGGACTCGAATTCATTCATTGTCTCTCCAATTTTCGGATTCGGAGCAGTTTCAGTGGGTGACAAGCATTCCATGCTGGCTTGAGGGGAAAATGAGCTTTCTTTTTTTGCCACACCTGGGAGTTCTTCTAAATGCTGTGGAGTTGGGACTTGAGCTGTTACAAATGGTGCGGATGGACCTGCTCCTGTAAAAAACGATGCTGATGCTGATGAGGAGGCTGCCGCTGTTGCTGCGGCGAAAGATGATGTTGCTGAAGATGTGGATGCTCCCTGCACCGAACAGAAATGGTTATGATCACTTTCACTTCCCAAACTCAGCCAGGTTTTCATTTTTAGAATTTGAAGTTGAATGTTATTTTTGAAACTAATCATAATGATTTTGAGAATTTGGAAAAGTCTAAAATGAGACCCTGAAATTTATCTGACTTGATGTTCTTCACATCAAGAAATCTACAAAGTATCAAAGTATATCCAAACTTCACTATGGGGGTAAAATAAGATTATTCTATCTGAATGAGATCCGTTTCCACAACTCATCTCGTTCCGGTTCAGTTTCTGTCTAATGTGTTCTTTTGTAGAGCTGCCATTTTGTGTCGTTCTTTATCAGCTTTTGAATTCGCGTTCGCAACACTTTTGGAAAACTAATCCCTTTCCATCTCCCAGCTCCATGGTTATTGATACGTGACATTGAATAGTAACTACATGCATACAAACTTTTTGATCTGTTCCCCATAAACTTTCACCATTGATCTTTTCCCTATGTGTATGAATCTAACGAGATAATATGTAATGTGTATTATACTAAACCAAGCTTTGAAGTATAATACGTGATTCTGTTTAAAAAGCTGAGTTTTTGTGGGTAATAAAAACCGTTATCCTACTTGAACAGGAACGGGTCGGATTCATCGTGTTTTCATCTCACATAAAGTTTCCGTGATGAAAGAACACATCAAAAAGGTAAAAGCATAAGTTTCATCATGAAAGCCTTTTCAACGGAATTCTAATTTGCAAAAAATGCTTCATCGTAATCTTTTCTACACACATATATGTATGCATCTTTATAATACCTATGGTTGGATTCACCATCACGAGCTCCCCTTTCATGGAGGGAACTTGAGAGAAAATATGAGGGAAGATTTTTTGTTGTTGTTGTTGTTGTGTGTTAATCTCAAAGTGCCATTCATTCGCATGTGAACTTGTAAAAGACCCAAAAGTTTTGAGTTACAGGATTTTCTATAGGTATATTTTTTCTCTTTATCATTATATCATTGCATGGTGCAATCTCACGATGATGATGATGATGTTGCTCTTTATGTTAAGCTATATGGTTTGTAAGGTGAAAGTAATATATCGACACATCCTCTTTTTATACCAACATATTTCTTTTATCCTCATCGACTGTTTATTTTACTCTGTTGCCTCAGGAGACTCTTTTTGCGCCTTTCGTTCACTCTTTACCATGAAATAACCTACTCACCCAGAACAGTAGTGAACCTAGAACTTGTACTTTCCAATGAACTGCGTGGGTGGGTGTGGGAATACAAAATTGCGGTTAGGGAAAATGAATTTAAGTCTTTTTAAATTGTGAGCATACATACACATCCATTGTACAAGACTGGCTTAGTAATATCGTGTAAATTACTCCCAAATACCCTTGATAATAAGTTCTTTGAATTGGTGTTTCATTGAAAAGTAATTGAATAGAGTTTCTCCTACTAAATTTCTTTTCGAAACTTTCATTTGGGCTGAAACCGTGTTTATGAGGAACTGTATTTTATGGCTGAGCAATGGCTATAAATAGCCTTATTTTAATGAAAGGCGTATGAAAGTATTGTAAAAACCAACTGATTCTGATAAATTGAATCTTAGTTAAGATTTAAAATAACAAAGTATATCTCTTCATTCAAATGAGCGAGTACAAAATTAAGAGCTTACCCGATTAAGATCGGTTATCCATTTTCTGAGGTTGGAAAAGGGTTGCTTAATGATTTCTTTGTAATCACTCATCACATAATGTAGGTCTGCCCTCAATAAGTAGGAATCAAAGAAGCTTGAAGCAGAGTTCCCTTTCAATCCTACACGTAACAATGATAATGATGTGTGGTTGAGATATCACTTTTCACAATATGTACTTTACTTTCACCTGTGGCAATTTGTTACCACATAAGTACTTCACCCAGTCAAAGCTAAAATATGCTATTCTGGCCCCCGTATGTATGAGCCAAGTGAAAAAAGAGTAGAGCCACAGAGGAATAAAAAGAAAGTTGAAGAAGAGAAAGCGAGAGAGATAGAGAAAGGAAAAATTTGAGTCCACTCTCAATCCCACACTTTGATTGTATATTGGATAGATGGATGTTTTCACTCGACGAGACTAAAACCACGACTAAAGGCTGGAATTCAACAGGACAGGAAATCCGTAATGACTGATAAGCAGGATGATTTCGAGAGGGATGCGTGTAAGTGGGAATAAGAAAAGAAAAATATATATATCTCTCCGAGAGCAGAGTGAAGTCAGTGGCATGGAGCACGGTGCTGTAGCTAAAGTTACCATTACCGTGCAACACGAGGAGCGAGTGGTTTATTACAGCATTTACGATCGAAGTCTAGAAATGTACGTTACGTTCCGTGGAGCCCACAACACACACTCCAAACGTACACAATGGTACATGGGAGCCAGCCAGAGAAAGGATTCCTCCAGTATGTAGGTACTCACCCATATATTTTTCAGAAGAAAATGTGACAAGAATAGGGTATGAGAAACTGGCAAGACAAAACGAAAAAGGGAGCTTAAATATATGTGTGTATTATGGATGTATATAAAAACACCACAAAAACACGATACCACCACTGCCTCCCACAGGTGTGATTCTTTAACAACCGCTCCACACGAAGAGGAGAGTGAGTCTCTGAGTTTGGCATTTTTAACAAATCGATATAGAATACATTATACTTCCTTTCTCTTCTCGTTTCCCATTTACAGTCTCATTGCATTCCCAAAAAATGTACACGAGACTGGAAAGTAAAAGACACACAAGAAGTGTGTGTGTGTGCTTTGCGCGTACGGGGTTGCACAAGAAGATAGATGTTTATGCGTCTATTTTTCTTTCCGCCTCTCCTTTCTTAGAACGTTTGCAAATTCTAGTGAGCCGAAGCAAGCCATTCTCATTTTCAATCTGTAACGGTATTCTGGCGTGTTTTACGACCAAATTGAAGTGAGGCGGAACATGCCAGCCAGCATATGCTCATTCATACATGCTCAATACGTGGGGTCTTGACTTACTTGGAAAAAACGGGAAAACTTCCTCCCTATAACGCTCTCATTAAGAGCAGCTTTGCCAATATCTGTGATCGTTGTTGGAAATAAAATCATTGAAGCACTCAGTCAACAATTCTCGTGAGTATCGGAATCCTTTGATTTCGCAATAAAATGGACAATTCGAGGGAATAGGTAACTAGCCAGAATGTCTAAGCAAGTTCAATATTTCATCAGCATTAGTTTTATTGCTGATACGGTTATATGCCATTATTGCTTTTTCATCCGATTGTTTTTTAAAATATTTATTTGATTACCAGTTATATTGTTTGGTAGTTAGAGTTAGAATAAACCAATTCGACATTTTGGCAATTTCAAATTGTATGTATGCAATGACCAGTTAGCTCTGTGGCAAATAAAAATATTGGCGTAGAAACGTGATGACACATGGGATGTATGTATATGATACAGGAAACGGGGGAATTGAGCAAGAGATGGGTAAAGCTGCTGAACATGATTTCTCTTAAGACGAATAATAGCAGGGACTAGGCAAGATAGGGAACAGAATAGAGGTACTAGCTCTGGAGAGCAAAGGAAACGGATGCGAATGTGAGGAGAAGAAAAAAACATGAAAACTTTATGAAAACTACAAGCCTTTTGCTCTTGTTTCCAGCTTGTAAAAGAGAGAAAGTATATGTGAATGTTTTATTAAAACATCCTTACTACAGCCTATTGGTCTCATGGTTGCAGTTGGTGGTGTTACAATTTTATGCTCTTGATACTGCCAATCCATTTGGAAGAAACGGAGATGGCTATTGGGCAAGAGAAATGAGACTTGAGTGAAACTTTCTCGTAAACTATTTGACCTGTAACTTAGTTGGTTTGACGGTATTTATGTGATGGAAAAGTTGTGCAGTATGCTTGTACTGTAGCCTCAGAAGTCCATTCCTCATGACGAGTAAGGCTGAAAAAGAAATAAGTGTGGTGTCCGACATAAAACCTAAATGGCTTAGAAAGCACCCGAAAATCTGTAGTAGAGTGAGAGAAAGGGATTTAAAAAACATAAAATTATGCCACGCTCAACATTGGAATGAGTTTTTATAGGCGACTTCAAACTGCATGATGTTTGCTCCTTAATCCGATGCTTGGGATTGTCCTGCTAGACTAGCTATTCCCTAAAAAGCTTCGGGTAATGACTTTCAAACCAATCCACTGGCGAATAAAAGTTGACATGTGGAAAATTTTATGACATTTTCAATCTTATCTCGTACAATTTATGACAGGAGCAGTTTTAGCTGGCAACTATAAAACAGCATGAAACAAGTTTTTTTTAGGTTAATCGTGCTTCTAATTTGAAATGACTGTTTATTGTGGATTTCCCTCGGTTCTGTCAAACAAATGCATAAGGGTAAACCACCATAGGAAAACTACACACTATCTCTCATGATGATGATAAGCCATTCTGATAACTTAAACATTCAACAAGTCGGCTTTGTGCATAACAATGACATATGAAATTATTAAAGCTGTGGAAGCAAACAAAAAGTATTTTATGAGGTGAAAGTAAATACGGGAAAAGTCAAATGCATGATATAATATGTTCAGTAATAAAAAGGGCTGCCAACAGCATTTTATTTTGCGTCAACTGAAAATACTTTGCAAACAGAACTTAAACAAACTAATTTAAACTAAACAATTTGGAAACCATCTACTTATAGCTAGCTATAAAAGTGATTTTAAGTTATATACGAACTATCATTGTTACCTGATTTTCCTAAATAAAGCCAAAATTACAAAAGGAGTTTAGACTAGACAGACTGAAATGGGTATTAAAACCTTTTTCATGCCGTTCCTTCCCAATACAAAGAGTACAATATGCTTACATAGGTTTTTGTGTATGTATCAGTATGGTATAAATACGCTTCCACGGAAGATCCATTAGAAAAGTCAAGATTTTATGTACCTAGTCCTAAAAATATACATGTAAGTAAATATGTGAAAACTTTAGTCCCTCTTCTAGCTTTTACATATTATACACATTCCAAATTTGAAATTTCAACCGGAATAGTTTTTGATTTTTTATTAGACATCGGCTTTTCATATTTTCACAACGATTTATTGTTTCCTTGTCTCCCTACAGGTCATTTCACGTTTTTTTGCTGCAAAATAATATTTTATTTTCTATGCAAAAGTATGTATGTATTGCTACAACTTTGTAAACCGAAATAATAGACAACTAGTGGGACATTTGTAACGTAAATGGCAACGCAACCCAGACATTTAGTAAGAAGGTAATAAATTTAAGTAGCGTAGCGCCTAACCAGACAAGACAGTAACACTTTTGTTCATTTTGATTCTGCACCTGAGTTGAGTAAAGTTGTAAACTGTCAGTTCATGAACAAGGGTACACAAGTATATAACTTTAGTTTATATACAATTGCATAGATTTACATACAACGTTTTTTGTTTTTCTTTGAGTTTGTTTATAGTCAAATTTTTAGTCTTACGTCACCTTTTTAATACATCCTAAAAAACACGGAGCCCTGCTTTATTTTATTTTATTTCAAAATATTCTTCTCCTGAGTTTCCCAAATTGAAGAGGGTGCTACAAACAGCTGCAAGAATAATATGAGTATGAGTCCAAGAAAGGGATTTTAAAAATTGAGTAAAAACTTTTCTAATTGCCCTCTGTTGTCTTTATATATAAAAGTTTGTAGGTAGTAACAGTAGCTAGCAGTAATGCCCAAAAAGTTTGTATACGTACCATCTCCACATATTCTCATCTCTGAAGAATAAGTACCGTCATTGGAGTCTTTTGAAATACATTGGTATATATTGCATTGACATAAGATGACAGAAAAAGAGCAACTCGGATTATTACGCAAAACGAACAGGAAATCCTCTCTCTCTCTCTAGACATTGACACAAAAATCCGTTATTAGCAGCCAAAATATAGATATATATTTTGTCCATAATTATATACAGATTACTGTTTTGTCTTAACCTAGTTATAGTTCACTCTTACTTTACTTTTTGCTATCAGTATTTAGTATTTATGTAAGAGGAGGAGTGATGAAAATGCAAAAAGTTTCCTACACGACGTTGATCTCACATAAATACACGTACGTATAATATTCAACATTATTATTACAGTATCAATATTCTCAACTGTCCATAACTGTACTTAGCGTACCATGTAGATTATAGCCTGACGATAGTATTCGTTCTTTCATCGAGTTTGATAACTAAGTATGACCAGTACCGAATGAATACTTTCTTTTGATGCAAAACGGATCCCTTAATTCCCATCATGTCCTTTCATCGAGTTCCCTATCGTTATCATCATCATTGAAAAAATGTGCCGTTACTTCTTAAAAGTCCAACTCTTATCCACCTCTGATGTGGGGTTCTTTTTGTTTGTTGATAAGATTTGTTCTATCTAGTTTCTGTATGTACATTCTATCTACCCCTTAATCTTTGTATTATAACAAATAATATTAATTATTTCTATAGTATTAATATGTGTATTTGTATGTTGTAATGCTAGGTGTAGCTTTCCTTTCTAATAGTACGATATTTTTCTCAGTTGTTCTGTCACATAGTAACTCATACATCTACACAGTACGAATTATAATCACTGTGTAACGCTTAGCAGTATCATCACCAGTATAGAATGCAAACGTTAGCCTGTATCTACAAAAGAAACTACATTTAGTGCTGTAATGTGCTCATTTATATAGTATATATATATAGTTTCGTTCTTTCTAAACTTGTTTTTACTTCTATGTAATAATCATCATACTTTATTAACCACTCAGTTTTTTAAACTACGTATTGAATAGTAGCGCAATTAATTATTTCTTTAAACAAAGCATGATTCTTATAGCTTTTCTTTGTCCAAACTAGTGGTACGTATTACAGTGTTTTTGCTCTCTTACAAAGAATCAAAATAGCGCATGCAATTGCATATGTATATTATAAAGTCTAAATGTCAATGAATTGTTTTTCGGTCTTTCTCAAGTTACTACACTACTGACACACGATCACTCAAGATGACAATAATAAATAATTAGTTGTTATATGTCGCATACTTTCTTCATTTAAAAAAATTCTAAATAGACTGACGAAGTAAATCGTCTGCATACATTAATTAATAATTTTATGGTATTTTAACTATATAGCAAATGAAAAAGAAAACAACAAAATACAGCATGAAACAACGCTTGTTATTAACATTTACTCATATTCTTACGTTTTTCTTTAACAATATCATGATTTTATCGACAGTTCTAATACTCGGAATAACATGAAGGAAGAAATTAAATTTTCTTGTATGTGTGATGCATAACACATAGTTATATAACCTTGGTAATTTTACATTTTCACTTGTTTTTTAAAAAATGTAGTCAAGTCAAACACTCGGAGAATGAGAGTAGTAAGTAAATAATAATGCTGCAGCACACAAATGAAAAAGGAACTTTCATTCCATTCCATGTATATAATAATATGTACGACTAAATATAGTAAAGTATATTTTTTATACATATTATGCAAATACATAGTTTTGTTTTATTGTTGAATCTTTCCAGATCAGAGTGACTCTGCTACACCCACCGACCGACACACACATACACACCGGGAGTTCATTATACAAACATTACTAAAGGGGGTACAATATTTTTCATTTGTAACAATAGGTTTTTTAAAGTACGTACAGTACATATGTTGATAGCTGAAGAAATCAAGGGAACACAGTTAGGTCAACCGAGAAAAAAACAACAACAAAATAATAGTAACAATAATTAAGATTATACTATATAGCTGTTAATATATGCATAGACAATTGAATTTTTTAAACAGATTTGTGATACAATACACAATTTCGTTCTATTGTAAATTAATTTATATTCACTTGTTTAACACGTCTCTGGCATAGTAACTCTCTTATAAAAGAGGTTGTAAGAAGAAATGTTTTTTTTTCTACTTTTACTGTTTTTATATTAAATTGTGTTTGCCTGGACAATATTAGGCGGTAGTATCGCGTTCAACTATTCCTTCATGATTTTTGATTTCCTTAGGTTTTCCTTTCAGATTCTCCTCACGAGGTTTAGCCCCACCGAATATGTCTAAGGCTTGTTTTGTTGAAGCAATAGCATTTACGGGGTCCGCAACAGTTCGAGGTAAGAGTTTTAGTTTGGGCCTGGCTGCAAGCTCCTCTGCAAGTTCCAAAATAAAACATTATTAAACTTGATTCTATAAAGCTTCTCAAAAAAGGGAACTGGGTCAAAGTGACGGATTTTTTCATACCTGGAGTAGGTTCTTTGAACTCCTCCGAGGTCTTTGATCTCTCTGAATCACGCCGTGGTCTAGAGGAATACCCTCTGGCGTCAGCATTGTAAGGTCTTTGTACCCTATCGGCATTGTATCCTTCCCTTCCACCGCAATAAGAATTGCCACCACCCCGGCCCCCGTCGCGGCCTTGGCCGTCACGACCACCCTCACGACCACCGTCACGACCACCGTCACGACCACCGTCACGGCCACCACCATTTCCCCTTCCACCGTAGCCGCCTTGGCCGACACGGGCATTGCCTCCTCCTCTGTTGTAATTATTGTAATTATAGTTATCTTCTTGTACAGGAGCTTGATGATAACCACCACCGCCACCTCCTCTGTTGTACCTTGGTGGTTGTACGTTTGATGGCCAGACCCGCCACGGTTCATAGGGCCACCGCCTCGTCCACCCCGTTGACCTCCACGGTCATTTTTTCTACCTTCGGCAATGTCAACCTAAAGCAACTCTAATGTTATCACTTGGCACACAACTTGTAAATTGGAAGCATAAATTATCATTTATCATATCATAAATGACTTTGAATGCTGCAGAACTCAAGTTTTATGCATTGATATATGCATCTTAAAACGACAGTTGGATACTCGCACAAATTGCCTTGTTCTAATTTCTAAAATAAGTAGGAATGCAAATGCATTACCTTAATAGGGACCCCATCAATTACAGATCCATCGTATTGCAAAGCCTTTTCCAAAGTCTCAAATTCATCGAATTCAACGTAGCAGAAGCCTTTAAATCTCTCTGTTTCCTTGTCATATACGAGTCGAATGGAACGAGTCTGTGAGTTACAGTAAAAATTACATGTTTATTAGGTGCCGGTACTTAAGGCTTGGGCTCTTTTAAGATTAGTGAGATAAGCCAAATCTCGAATATAAGGAAGCAAAACTTTGATGAAAACACACAAGTTCTTAATCAAATAGTCCCTTCATACCTTCAGATCGCCGAACAGCTTGTCGATATCACCTTGAACTACACCTCGTGGAAGGTTGCCAACATATGCGACAAAGGGAGGTTGCCGAGATGAAGGATCAGTTTGTCCAAAGTTTCGATACCTATTTCCGCCATATTCTCTGAAAAAATTAGACATTCAATTAAAAAATCTCATCAGTGGAGTCCAAATTACTAATGTATATCAATACATTATTGTTTAAAGGTAATAATTTACAATTCCTCTATCATCCTTTGCAACCGTAATCTTTAAAACCCCGTGTAAAAATAATTCCGTCTTCCTCAATTTATGACAACCAAAACTAAACTGTGAAAACTAAAATAACTCGGCGAGGCAGGGTATTTAAATTGTGGCCACAGCTGAAGTATTAAAAATGCATAAAAGGGAAACATGAATTATGTATGTTTTATGTGCAGTGAGTGAGTAAGCACATGGCAGGGATTGCTATTGCAGTTTTGCTCCAATAACATTCCTCCAGGTTAGCTGCTTGCACTTATCCTGCCAGAGATCACACACAGTCTGTCATAGTTTCAGTCGAGTAATCACATTGATTCCATAATATATATCATGGAAATGTATCAAGGTCTCGTGTCTACACTTGCTCGTTCGACATATCTTGAAATGATCATTTTATTTTTCATACTCGTTTATATAATTACCTATATATGAGATATTTGTGTGCTTTACTTGAACATGCTGTACTTTACCTACAGCAATGTAAAAGGTCGCATATGACTGCTGTCATATTAAATCATAATACTTCATTCTTATAATACCTCACTGTCTTGCGGTTTATGTGAGATTTTTTAGCACTCAAGTAAGAAATGGGAGTATAAAACGTGATGATGAATAATAAGACATGAATGCTGATGACACGCACAAGCTTTACTACGTTGAATCATTATCGCATGTGTGCATAAATGCTACATGTTTGACTAGCCGGAACATATTGGGTTGGTGGTAGGAATGAATTATTTCAAATGATAAGGATTAGTAATCTATGAACTAATTGCAGCTTTAACCAATTAAGATTGTAATTAACTTATGACCGTACTTATGTCGTCTGCTTCCTGCCGAACGAATGAATGCTTCATTACAAGGTTTGATGTGATATCAAATGCTTCTAAATTGATTGAAAAGTTTAGGATAGTTAAATTACCTTCCAGCCATATTGCCAATGAAGTCTTAACAAAACCGGGATTCGTCAGACACGGACGAGAGTTTGCGAAGAGGATGACTAAAATCTCTGGATATCACTGAGAAATATAGCTGTCAACCAACACCGACTCAATACTTGACTGACTCGCACTTCTTTTCTTCTTTCCACCTGAGATTTCTCCGTGTAATCTCACAACTAGTCCGGAAAGGCCGCAACACAAAGCGGCTTACTATTTCTTTCTGTAAATATTCAAATCAAAAACAAATCACACAGGGTGAGAATTTCCTTACTTTTGTAACTCAAAAAATCAGCTCCATAAGTCCGGTGTGGTGGTATACCTGCTGAAAGCAAGGATGTAAATCTTGTCACAAAATTGCACTCAATATATAACACGGGGTATTCACACCACCAGTAAGTTTAATTTGAATAAGTTGTCGTCAACCAACAATCACGTCAAGTAATTAAAAAGTTCACCAACCACCACTCATTTTTCTATATTGTTTTCTGCTCTCCTTACCCTACTACTGACATCCACTTTCGGAGAACTTGTGATATATAATCCTACCGAGAACTGACTGACTGTTGACTCTTACTTAAAGAACACGACAAGAAAGAGTTTTAATTGGTAGATACTATTGTATGTAAATGTGCCTATGTAAATTCAGCTTTTTCCTCTTCACCTTCCACCTTTTGCCTTTGATTCCTTTTTGGAAATTTAACTTTATTTCATTTCTTTGCGAGAATGCATACCATTTTCCAAAAAAGACTGAACCATTCACTAGTTTAACTAGCACTGAAATGCCGCACTCATACTTCCTTTTAATGACGAGCCGATGTACCGAATGCCGACAAGCTCACCCGACTTCCAACTCCAATCCAATCCAACCAACTCCAACGAGAACCTCTTGGTATAGAGCAAGTAGTGAGTGTGTAAAATGGGAAATACTATATTTATTATTGCATTTACTACTCCTATTATATCGGTTTCATGTGTCGCTTCAACGGAATAAATACCGTGAAAAACTGAGATAGTACTCTAGTCGTGGTGAGTAGTAGTAGAAAGCATGCGAATCAGCGTTTTTTTAGTTCGCTTCTTGGTTGCTTTTCGTCCATCCGTCGGTATATTTGTAGTTCGCTTTTCCCCTAGTTTTCCTCCACACACTTTTTTCAACTCGGCATGGACTTGAACACCGACTTCCTTACTTTGACAACCCAAAGTTGCGAAAGAAACTTAGCTGGAATAAGCTAGTTAAAATGACAAAAAGATGGTTCACAGCTTCTAATTACGATTTTTACTCCTGATTTCCCAAACTTCGGTTTTATTCTCTGGACTGAAAAATCTTTTCAGGGTTGATGCATATGCATTGCATTCAATTCAGTTTCAATGGAGTTGAGTTGATATACAATATTATTTCATTCGGCTCTCCTGGCCTGCCCGTAGTATGAGTTTTCCATACAAACACACATCGCATACATTTCTGCATAAAGAAATACAAGAATAAAGCCGAAAAGGCATTGGAGATACTCTTTTTTCCAAATCGTATAGTGCTGCTTGCCAGTGCTTGCTGACTCTCAAACCCAAGTTAAAAAACAAAGCAGAAGGAGTAGCAGGCAGTAGTAAAAGCAATACAAATACAGCCCTTCTTCCTTTTTAGATGGACGAGCGACAGTGCATTGCATCAGTGTATACAAAAACCTAGCATGCACGCGTGCATGTATCATGCATCTCTCGTTTTTATCCATCTAAATTCATCCAGGAGCACGAGAGAGAGAGAAAAATAAAAACGCATTTTACTCATACCATGTCTCATGTCGATGTCATGTTGTTACTCAAATAGCATTGCTACACAGCACTCTCATTTCATCAAGTTGATGATCATCATAATAGTGATACTCAGCCATACTATTTCCGAGAAGAGAGCTCCCTCCTCCGTACTCTTGGTACAAGTTCATTTCGCCGGAAGACCAACATTCGTGGGATAGCCCTTTCATATGATTCTGCATTAAAAAGTCGGTGGGTGGTGAGTCTTTATGTGCGTGCTTGTATGAAACCCGTCTGTGTTTGAACTAAAAGGCAGCAATACCGGAGAATGAAGGAAGGTGGTGTGGTGTGATGCAAGTAAGTGAGTAAGACTTTCTAGGTTGAGCTAAATACATTGCTTTGGTATTGGTTTTGGTGCTGTCAGGCGACCAGAGTAGGAGCAACATTAGAATAAATCCAGCAGTTCCCCCTATCCTTCCAATGCATTTGAATCAAACTGAAACTGGATACTATCGAAAATACATGGAGAGAGAAAATAGAAAAAGGTGAAATGGATCTTGTTATGCTAGGGGTATAATCCGATCCGATTGTATAGAATGGCATCGGTATGGCATGCTCCTTTTAGATGAGTGAGATGAAGCATGCAAGCTCACGCCGAGACTGGCACTACAGCTCTTTGCCTCCTCCACGGCTTTTTACTCCATGCACTCATTCAACTATATGCTTTACTCGTGTGGTTTGGAAAGGTAAAAAGAAGTAGTAGAACGCACTATGATGTAGTCGCTCTACCATGGGCATTTTTCCCTTCTCTGACTTTTGTAATGCGTTTTCTGTTCTGTTCATGAGCGTTCCGTTCAAAGTCCTGATGTTTGGCAGGGAAGAAGCCTCTTCATTACTCCTGAAAATTTAGTAGATCCTGTTAGCTCCCTCCTTTGGCAAAGTCTTAAGTAATGATAGATATTGTAAGCAGAAATACGAGCTACGAGGTAATGAATTGGTTGGAGGCAAATGGATGTCAGCACATGCAGAAAATGTTTTGTAAACAATGCAATCATGTTTTATATCATATTTCCTGTCTAATCCTCACCAATGTCGTTTAATTTTGAATTGTGCAGGTGATGATAACTAAGGGCATGCATTTAATTGGTCACCGAATATGACATTTTGCCCACTCTTTTCAGGCAAAAGAATTAGACATCCACCGATTAAATGAAACTCTACACTTTTTATGTAAATACTTCACTTCACAAAAAGCTATAGGAGTTCCTAAATTCGTGTAGTGGAAGCGTTTAAAAATTGTAAAAAGATTACCATACCTGAAGATTTCCCACCTCAATAAATGGTTGAAGGGCCCACAGTGGAAAGGTCTACTAAAATTCCACGTAGAAGTAACCATTCATTTTCAACAATTCAGATAGTTGCATTCACCAACGTTCCTTCTACGTGGTCTACAAGTAGCCTTACAAACTTAAAACCACTGTATTTTTAGTGCGTGGAATTGGCGTTGATTTGGCGTGACTAAAATAGACCATGTATTAAAGTGACATTATTTGGTGGAAACGACGTGGAATTCAGGTAGACAAACTCATGCCTATTTTTGACAGTTGGTACTTACAACACAACTTCTACTGTTTACTTCAGTTGACCTTGCATGCCCACTTTCATTATTACTCATTGGTGGTTGGGTGTTGGATATTTGAGTTTGCATTCAGACTCATTCTTTTATTCTTTAATTTCTCAGATTTGGGAAGTCAATATAAAACAGTTAGTCAGCAGCGCAATAATATTGAAACCGGAAAGAGTGATGTAAGTTGGAGTAGAATTTGTCACTTTTTGTGTTTTTCTTCAGGTGTCAATGGGATTGTTTAGGAGTGCATGGATCAGATCATAAATAGTTAATTTAGCGGGCCATTTTATCAGATTGTTTACTGTGCCTTTGTGTTAAAGTTTGAAAGTCTAATACCAGTTAATTGCCAGTAGTTCGTAGTTAGGAGAAACACTCTGGTCAGCTGATTTTTTATTGAAATTGGTTGTAGGTCAATTTTGTAACTTCAAACAAGAATCGAGTTCATGTTGATCTCTAGAGGAAGGTTTTCGTTTGGCCATATTTTGATAATCAATTTGTTGTATTGTGAAACGGTAGTTATCATAATCCGTGAAACAATTTCTACACATTACCTATTTTTATTCTTTTAGCAGTCATGGAACCCCATCACTGGAGTGAAACGGGATGCTGGAGCAGCAACACCTTCAAGTCCATTCACGATGCATTGAAAGCAGAGGCCACAGCCGATATACCTCTCATAGAACAAATGCAAGAACGCAATGGAAATTCCTTCTTACAGTTTATTTACAATTTTTGTCACAAAATACCCAAACCACCGGAACTAACGAGCAATTTTAGGACTACAGAGCCACAAACTTTTCAAAGACATCGAAGAATATGCATACATTGCTATTCAACTAATAGAAAACGAACAAAGTGCCTTACACATTATTTATGGGATAGAAACGGTATAACCATTTGCTATAGAAGGATCGGAAAAATTTGTGATGTTTGTGAACGTCTTATCGACGAAGCTCACCCAGTCAGCGAGTCAATTCGGAAAGCAATTGGAACCAACTTCAAAATGTTAAAAGTTCATGACCTGATGATGTCCGCTTGTTGCCCTGGCCGTAATCGTAAGTTTCTTCAATTTTCAAATTCTTTAATTACTCTAGCAGAACAAATATATGCTAATGAATTTGCACCACATTGACAATTAAAATTCCATCAATTGTTCTTAGTGAAGACTAACAATATTTCCAAAACACTGACTTAGGTATCGTTTTTATTATCAATCGCTTTTCATCATCACATAATATTAATTTCCGGTAGGCAAGTGCAAAAATTACAGGACAGGGAAGAGTAGAAATCATTGCGTAAAGGTGTGTAAAATAGTGAACTAATAAAAGATCTTGGTGTTGGCATAGTACAAAAAAGAAAAGGTAGACAATGACATATGAATGATGATAGCCTAAGCTAGGTAGCACTCCCGGCTCCATAAAGTGAATACGCGACAGGTGTAGAAGTAATAGGTGAGCAAAACAGACTTGCAGAAGTTGGTATGAATGACTAATACCAACTCAAGAGTGTTTCATTTCATGCCGTATGAATAAATAGGAAGGAGAGAATCTGTTTTGCTGCAGCTGTAGAGAAATATGTGGATTACATGTATTACACTCACCCATACACAATAGGTATTCTCTGCATTCATATCTATCCGTCATGTCATCTTCATAAAGTATATAATATGCATGTTGCATTGTATTTTTTTCAACAAAATCTGTTTGTGTTCAGCAATACAACTTTTAATTCTTTTCTGTTGTGAGCATGACAACATTATGGGCTGATTCCCTTTTCCACTAAATTGTAAACAACACAGTAATGAGCCTGAGTAGAGTTAGAATTGTCAGGAGTTTGACAAAGATAGACAATTGTATATGTAGTGGTAGAAGTGTGCTAATTAGTGAATCTCATGTCAAGTGTCGCCACTGTCAACAAGAGAAGTTTCACTGCTCCACATTCACTGACGGCTGACAGAGCAGCTGAGCTGAGGTACAAAGTTTTTTCACGTAGCAGCCAACACCGCATTGATTTGTTTTTAATAAGTTTAGAAAAATGAGTTTTTGCTTGTTTGTTGTTGGCTAGAAAAGGAATGCAGTTTTGTGTTGACTTTATAAAAATTGATTCTAAGATACTGTGATTTATTTTCCAGTTGCTTTGAAATTCACCAAAAATATTTTGACAATGGCAGGTGCCGCAGAGATCCAGTTTGGCCAGTTAGGGAAGAATAAGGAAAAGGGTGCCACCTCGTCAACTATGTGGATGGAAGATGATGGCTACGCAGAGATAACCCAGTTACCTCCTGAAGTATTGAAGGCTATCGAGCAAGTACTCCCAAGTGATGACCCTCTGGATCAGTCAGAATTCGACATTGTAGCTCATATCAACACCTTGTTCCCTACGGAACAATCTCTGGCTCAACTTAATGACGTGATCCAGTCTGTCGAGCAGGACATTTACAATTCAGATCAAGAGATTCGGGAGTTTGTGCGACATCAAACGGGAAGAGGTGGTCAAGATGGAGTGACAGCGTTGACACGTGCTCAGGCTTCCATTGAAGCTCTCGTCACCAAAGTACTAGACATGAAGGGAAGGGCAGAACAGAGTGAAGCAGCAGTTCGGGACATGACTCGAGATATTCGTCAGTTGGACACAGCGAAACGGAATCTCACAGCAGCTATCACCACGCTTAACCACCTCAATATGCTTCTTTCTGGAGTGGATACGTTACAGACCCTTGTGAAGACGAGGCAATATGGGGACGTCGCCAACTTGTTGCAGGGGGTGGCTAACGTTGTAGAACATTTTGATAACTACCACAACATTCCACAAATTGCAGAACTTGCTCAAAAAGTCAAGGATATCAAGAAGGAATTGGGGGATCAAATTAGCTTGGAGTTCAGGGAGTCCTTTTCATCTACCACGGGGAGTCTTCATGTGAAGCAAATGAGTGAAGCGTGTCTCGTTCTGGATGTGTTGGAGCCACACGTGAAACATGATCTTCTCGGTTGGTTCATTTCGATCCAGTTGAAGGAGTATGGAGTGCTCTTTGACGAAAATGAGGATCTCGCATGGCTGGACAAGGTTGACAAAAGATATGCATGGTTGAAGAAGCATCTCATTCAGTTTGAGGAGAGATATGGAGCAATATTCCCCTCTCATTGGGATGTCTCTCAAAGGATCGCCATGCAGTTTTGCCATCAAACTCGTCAAGACCTATCCAAAGTGATGACTAAACGAAGACATGAAATTGATGTGAAGCTTTTGCTAAGTGCTATCCAAAGGACGTCCTCCTTCGAAAATCTCCTGTTCTTACGATTTGGTGGACAAGCCATTGAGGATCCAGGTGATGCTACAAATCCATTCCTGTCCTCAAATGCAGATGACGATGAGAAAAATCCATTCCTTCAGAATAATGGTGATACGGCTAAAAGTAGTGCAAAAGAGTTGGCTTCGCCCCCGCCTCGGAGGAAAATTATACCTAACGCATTTCACCGGATAATGGCCCAATGTTTTGATCCATTTTTGTACATTTACGTAGAGAGTCAAGACAGAAACTTGGTGGAGCTCATTGACAAGTTTGTGGGAGATCTTCGAATGCAGGGATTTCCAATGCCGCAGTTATCTGACTCGAGTGGGGTGGTTTTGGCAAACTGTGCAGATTTGTTTGTCTACTACAAAAAGTGCTTAGTTCAGTGTACACAATTGAGCTGTGGCGAGCCTCTGCTGAATTTAGGATTCGTGTTCATCAAAAGACTGCGCGACTACTGTAACAAAATTTTGCAAGCAAATCTTCCAAAAGTTGCCAATCAGAACACACATTTAACGTCAGTGTCCAGCATTACTCGGAGCTGAGGGATTTGAACACTACGGGACTGATTCAAAATTTTCAATCTTTGCTGAAAGAAGGAGAAGCTGTACGTTTTACGAGTAATGAGCTGTATCGAATCGCATGTATTTTGACGACGGCGGAGTACTGTGTGGAAACGACGCAGCAGTTGGAGGAGAAACTGAAAGAGAAGTTGGGAGCGCACGCTTCAAAGCTGTCCATGGAACATGAGCGCTCAATGTTTGTTGAGTGATTGAAACTTCAATTTCCTTTTGGTTCAAGACCTAGATGCAGCTGTGAGCCGCTTTTTACAGCCATAACCAAGGTATGAATAACGTGTATTTAAACGTAATTTGGAAATAGTTTTGTATTGAAGTACTAAATCCTAACGGTAACGAATTTAATTCTTTGTTTCAGACTGCTTGGCAATCTATTGATAAAGTTGGAGATCAAAGTGCGTACGTTTCTGGTATGATATCTCAGTGGAAATCTACCGTGCCTACACTCAGAGACTACTTGGCAACAGCCAGAAAATATTTTGTTATTTTTTGTCAGCAGTTTGCAAAGTACGAATCAAAAATCATTTTTCATAATGCGGTACTACTTGTAAGCATATTAGTTCTAACCAAAAATTTGTTTGGTTTTTGTTTGCCACAGGTTATTTATGGAGAAGTACATCTCGGCCTTACAAAAGTGCAACAAACTTGAACAAAGATGAGTTTGAAGCCTTGCTCGACCTACCTTCCATTGGCCTAACTGTGAAACGAAAGCCGCCAGACAAGTAAGTCAAAAAATTTAACATATCAAAATAGTTATATGATGGACAGAACGAACTAATGCTGATGTTTGCATTGCTTTATTCCAGGTACAGCAAGCTGATTGTCCGGGAAATGGGCAGGACGGAAATGGTACTGAAAGTGGTGATGGCTCCTGTGGAACAAATAGCTACGTTCGTCGACCAAGCTACAAAACTGATTCCAGACTGCGGTCCTAACGAGTTCTCAAAGATTTTGGATATGAAAGGATTCAAGAAGACGGAGCAAGGGCCATTCATTGAAACTTTTAAAACCAAAACTTCCGGAATTTCTCACAGCCATTACAGTCAGTTTCAAGAACTTGACTCGCCAGAATCCAATGTTGAGTCGAGTCGTATTAAGAAGTTAGAAAAACTCATCAAGAAGCGGTTGTAACCCTAAATGTTTTGAGTTGACTAATTTTAGTATGATTTGTTCTTTCAAATTATTTAACTTATAACTAGTGTCATTCAGCTAAAACGAAATAAAAGTTCAGAGAGTAATATCGTTTATGTAAAGATTTTTTTTTGTAGATTGTCGTTTCAACGTTTTATTTTTCTTAGACAAGTTGATTACAATAACATGGCGAATCACAGATCTTTGTGCTGCGTTTACAAATACAATATATTAATTATTGAAAATTGATTGCTAGCATATATTACCTTTTTTGTCAGCTTACTTAGACGCATTTGCAAAATATTTCAGGCCTTGGATAGTACAACGAATGAACAAGTATTTTTTTTGATCAATAGTAAGTTCTTCAGTCAATTTTCAGTTGCGTATGTATTTCACCTACTACTTACATTTAAAATACATGCTGCTGGTGATAATTTAATTTGTATATGTTTATGAATCATTGGCAAAGAACTGCCAACAGTGGACAACAACAGGAGTTGAACAGTAGTACATTTGGTTGGATTGGTACTAGATAACCAAAATTCTAGCGTATCTCTATTGAGTGAGCACAGGAACACTATTGATAAATCATGTTTGATTCGCCAGATCCCATTGTAACGCTAGTTACCTCGTTGACTATCATTGCTGCTACTTGCCACGCGAGCTCTTCCTTTGCCTGAAAGTTTTAATAAATATTAACTTTACAGGTACAGCTACACACATGCATTCCTTTCCAAGTAGTATATATAAATTATTTTGACAATTACCTTTTCCTTCTCATCATAGTTCACCAGTTTCTTCACCGTTTTTGTTATGCTGGATTCTATGATACATACAAATATAGAGATTATAGGACTGCGGTTACAATGTAGGGATTAAAATTTAAGTTTGTGAATTCACTAACCTTTCCCTTGTTTAACTAGCTCTAGATCAGCATCAGCTTCAAATTTACCAAGGGCATTAACTCTTCCCAAGCTCAGTTTGCTGAAATATAAAAAAGCATTCATATCATGAAAAAATCACTTTCACTGGCATAGTTGCATAAGAGAAAATCAAAAGGGGGATTAGCTTTGTAACGCACTGTTTCCGCTGTGGAGGTGGACTAGATAATGAGGCACCGTTACTGCGATGGGATGTCGAAGCGGTTGAAGCCGTACTGCTAATGCTACCTGAGTCTGTTAAAGGAAAAGATATTCATGCAATTTAGTATTTTGTTCCTAACAAGTACAAATAGGTTTGTCATATAACAGGATACGTACCAATCCCTTGTTGAGACCTTGCCGAACTCAATGATCCAATCAGATCAGAAAGGAATGCCAAATACAACGAGGATTTCAGAAATCCATCAAGGCATCTTACTTGAAGGTACGCAAAAGCTTCCATGCTCGCCCTGTCGAAACAATGTGCGATTTCATCCCTTGAACATATTAGTCTTTCGACATCACTGCGAATCTCATCTCGAATACCCAGCGGATGGGGGGCTTGGAGAGAAATGTATCTGAAAAAATCAAACACCAAGTTATTAACATTCTACTCTAATGGAACAATTCACAAAAAAACCCCAAAGGAATCTACAATATTTTGAAAATTCGTACTTCTCGTAAAGCACCATAGCGTCACTTTCCGCCACTTTAAAATCAATTACATTTTCAGCCACCCCTTCGTATTTAAATTGTTCTTCAAAATTCAGGGCCGCCATTAAAAATTCAAGCACTTCACGTTTGTCTTCTTGGTCCACAAACTAAATGTCAACAGACAGTTCATGCTTAAATCATACTATTTCAAAGATGGCACTGATAATCATGATGTAGTATTATGGTTGCTTACCTCCATAAAATAAAATAAAACGTTTTGATTCAGAAGAATGTCCAATAATGTAACAGTCTCACAGTTAGTGAACATATCTACTTGACACTTAATGTGAAATTTGCTTTCCAAATATCGAGGCAAATACCTGTTCAATTGATGTAAGCAATCAGTGCAAAAAACCCAACAATCTAACTTGAGCATATTCTTGATTTGAGTTAGTTGAAAAGTGACTTACTGAGTTTGTATAACGTCATACAACCGTGTGGTGACAGTTTTGATCCATGAAAAGCAGTCGTCTTCCTCATTATTCAGGTTTCCATCAACTACGTTCGTAACCTCAATACTTGACATCACCGTTGAAGATGCTTGAATGAGAGATCTCAATTTTAAAGCTTCATCTTCCGTCTTTTTACACTCAGATCCTTCGACAAACTCAGATATTTTTTCCCATATCATGAACAGATCTTCAACTCCTTCCTGACGCAAAAAGGCACTAAAGTAACTACTAGCCCAAGTCTTGAGTTCAGCTACAGTGGAAGCACTTCGTCGGTTTGACTTGCCCAGTGAGTCTACTATGAGATCCGGAGGAGGTACGAAGTTGTGTAATGGTGGCACAGGTATGAAGGGTTTAGCAGCAGCAGACACCGGTGATTTAATACCAACCACTCCTGTAACACAAAAAAATCAACTGTGTTTCACACAAAACTAACCGTTTAAAAGCATGTTAGATGATTGTTGAATTTATACATTACCATTTTGTGCATTTCCAGTCTGTTGATTCTCTTGGTTTTTCGAAAATAATTTACGTTTAAAAAATGGCATTTTAGCACCGGATTCTTTTCATATCAATTCCCAAACACGAGACAGATTCTTTCATCCTGAGATTCTTCGTTCGCAATTCCTCCTTTGTTTCCAGACGAACCCGACCGTGAACGTGGAAGGAAACTACCAAAATTTTAGGTCTCACTGGGAAAAGTGTGTTGCCCTCCTTTCAAATGCTCGAAATGCCTTGATTGTGTGATTACAGATTCATATACGAAATAATACTATACACCCATAAAAAATTATTGCCCTAGCTTTATCTAATACACTCCAATGATATGTGGAATTAAAACAAGTGTTGCACAAACAGTAGTTACTTAAAACAAACACAAAACGAAACAACAACAACGACGTGTATGCTATACAATTCTTTCATAAATAAATAACGTAAAATGTAACAAAAGTTATTAAACTTCAGCCTTTCTTCAAATAGTTTCAGCTAAGATTTGTTCTGTTAGCTCCTAGCCACCATTATTACTATAGGATTGATGAGCTTTGACGGTTATAGTTGGATTTTGCTGCAATTGGGACGCAAATCCAGTCGTATGTGTACCTTTGTACTCGAGTTAATTGCTATAAAACATTATTGCACATTAAAACCGAAAGTAATAGCTAGTTTTACTTATATTTTGATGTGACAAAAGGAAAAACCATTAAATTGACTATCCTATTTTGTGCTATAGACAATGTGCTCTTTATATTTTACAACTGTATTTTCACCTAATATCATTCCATACGTTTCAAAAATTGATCTCAACTCTAGTGCGCATTGTGTGTATGTCTCTATTTAAGTTCCGGTTCTGTACGTTAAACGTTTCCACGACTTCAAAATAATTGTATTTTACGCTCAACCTAACGTATCTTAATGATAAAACTAAGACAGCTAAAACTTAGCGGTATTGCTTAAACACGATATGTTACAGATCTAGATAAAATACAAAGAGGTGTCTTTTGTCGTCTGATTGGCAATATCTACAGTTTTACTAATACTAACAACAAAGTAGGATGTCGTAAATCAGGTAAACAGGATTTGGCTTATCAGCGTCGTCAGTCCTTCGCTCTTGATTTGGCCCTATGGAATACTGCGAAAACCACGAAACGTGATGCTGGTTGGAGGAATGAATGCAGAACTAAGATTGGAAGGCAGTCACCTAAAACAATACATATTTAAGAAAGTTTGCATAACACACATGTGATTCCATCCAGCCTCCACACTGCGTTTGATTATATATAAAACAGTTTTTGTCGTTCTAATAACAACTTACTTGTAAAGCCAGGAACCAAAAAGAAAAACGAAGCAAAGGGGTAGCCAAAGGGTAATGTTAAGCTAACCCTTCAAATAATTGCAATCAGCGGACACTTTACTCTATTTCCAACTTGTTTACATTGCTGTGTTCCCCCAATTACTAGGGAATAACGTCAACCGTAACGACTATGGTTAGATACGAATACAAGGTATGTGTGATTGTTACAGCCATTTGTGATTGGGTTGTTACATTTTGTGAACTAGGAGCACTAGCAATTTTTTCAGTCTCCGATTGTTTTCTTCATCTTGTCAATGTACACATTTCAGTTGGTGGCACAAGTGCATAAAAGTACATACACAGAGAGATCCACACAACCTGAAAACAGAAGATAAAAAACCTAAACTATAACCAACAACGACAACGAAACAAGACATGATGAGGATTTCTTCCTTTGGTTTTATTACAGTCAACCATGCATGTAGTAATCCATCCATATGAGTGAGTGCAACATAACATAACGTAACAACACAGAGAGCAAAGCAATACATATTTTCACCGTGGTCCCTATATAAGCAAACTTTGTAGTATCATCATCATCATATAATATCCTGATCATCATGAACATGAACATTGAAAACCTCATACACCGTTTTCTTCTCCGTCTCGTTCGTCGCTCTGTTCTCTTACTCTCGTCTTGTGAAGTGAAATGGATTTACACTATTTACAGAAATCTATTCACGAACATATCATAATATGATGGTGATACATGTGTGTTGTGTAAATGAAAATGCCACAGAAATACACATATAATTCCTTGAGCCAAGCCAAAAAACCAAACCACCTCACCTTCCTTTGATGTGCGGGGCTGAGTTTTGCTTATTTTTACCATATGAATACAAGTTTCTGCAACAAATAACGCAATGTAACGTTGGTCTACTCCAACATACGCACATGCAATGTAACATTTACCACCTTTCACTTGACTAGATTTTTATACTACTGGTTCTGACTTAGAACTTTTGAGGCTGCTACTAGTGCAGTGAGTGGATTGCGGATTAGCATTTTATCATTGCATAAATTCGCTCTTGGTCATCCTGAAGTGAACATACATTGCTTTGAGAGTATGACTTTAAAATATACTTTTCTTGAGTAAACGGTGGGATAACATCATCTTTAGAATATGATGATCTCTCGCAATACCAATGTACGAAGGTGAGTAGGGAGTTTATGTAACTTGCCCACCGATGTTAAATTTATGTGGGGCGCCTGCAGAATTTTTTGTATCATATTGAATGGGGTTTTTTCATGTTGAACGCTAACCATATGAGTTTGCATACGATGTACGTGGAAAAAAGAAAAAAAAAGTACAAAAGGGGTCCTCAATTTTTGAAAGATTATACGACTGTCCATTTAGGAAACTCTTGAAGCTTTGATTTTCATTTCGCCCCACTTTAATATGTAAAAACCCACTCCAACATTTGGCAAGAAATTGTCAAAAGTGTAAACCGGACGGAAGGATATCTCAAAACTGGTAACTAGTTGCATTAGCGGCAGGTAGTTAATGAGTGAAAAAAGCTAAATGACTCAAACAGAGATTACTGAAGGAGAGAATAATACCGCAATATGAAACCAGTTGAAATCAAAGAAAACTTACTACTTGCAGAGTATCTTGCTCATAAAGGTATACACACATCTTCCTCAATATGTGATAACATAAACTGCACATATGAAGAATCAGTTGAGTTTGGCTTGTCAGTAACAGCATCATAAGTATGCAAACGAAGTATAATCATCCTGGCTTTACGGTGCAGTGTCGGCGAAAATAACTGTTTTACAGTTAATACTGGGTAAATTGAATGTCTACCTTCGGTAGTACTTTGAAATACTCATGAGTTGAAAGTGGGGATTGTGTGCAGTAGCGCACACTCCAATGCATTGTGGTGTGACGATAATTCAATCTAGATAAGATGCTTTGACTCATTTTGTTCACAAAACGTACCATAGGGGATGTCACCCTTTTCTTAATCTTATAACGGAGTTATTCCTTGTCTTCATCACTATCTCATGTGAATCCTTCCCTTCGGAGTTTTATTGACTTTGTAAAAAAAAGAAATTATAGGACGTAAGAAGTTTGCTCTTCCATTACATCCATGCATGACTAATTC
The DNA here is from genome assembly GCA_001718145.1 of Orchesella cincta. Taxonomy (NCBI): domain Eukaryota; kingdom Metazoa; phylum Arthropoda; class Collembola; order Entomobryomorpha; family Orchesellidae; genus Orchesella; species Orchesella cincta. The sequence goes on along the minus strand of LJIJ01000103.1, from coordinate 151,784 downwards.
AATTATTCTGAAAAAATCATAATAAATTTATTTCACCATCCTTACTATTTAACTAACATGTAGGCAAAAAATGCATAAACTACTATCTATTAAAAAGAGTGATATTAAACAGCTTTAAAAGAAGCTTGCTCGACCATTTAAAAAAACTGTAAAATCTAATGAAACAATGTAGAAAGGAAATTCGTTAAAAGTTTTACAGAATATGATGATTAGGAAGCCGCTATTTTAGTCTCAAAGGGAACATTTGCACGTAGTTTCAATACATGCCAGCCATAAGCATAGTAAATTTTGAATTAAATTTCAAGCTAAACTATGAGCTAATGATATTCAACAACAAAATATTGCAGAGACGCCGCAGTATATTCTCTGTAGTTTACTTACTAGACAGATTATTGAGCAAATTTTGCTTTTGCTCAAATTGCATTTATATTATTGCAATCGAGTTTGATATAGTGTTGAAATTAAAGAAATTTGTCATTAGTGTCATTCAAAGTTTAACGTTGCTGACGTGTTGCTTTAGTTGTTAGTTGATGAACGAATACAAATGTAACTAACTCTTCATGTTTATAACCACAACTGGAACAGAAAACCATCATGAATGAATAAAGAAATACATACAACGCAGTATTAGAGTTGAAAGTTCTAACATGACATGAATGAGTATAGATAAACTATTGAGCAGGTCATCCCTTATCTTTGTCATTGCTTTCGATATATAAGTTCAACTATTATATAATATTCTTTGGTGTGAATGTCTATCTACTCGCATTCTTTGCACTACAGTCAAGTGATTCTATTTCTATTCATACATTATCATTTTCATATGTTTATGAAAAATAGGCTAATTTTTGTAGAAATAATATTCTGTGACATCTAGAATCCCCAAACCAGAAGTTTTAAAAGATGCCTACCAGAATTGACCCAAAGTTTACCAGATCACCAACGTTACCATTGAGGACCACTCTTGTACCAAGCATTTGACGTAGAACACATTAAGAATGTTGTCAAAAGTCTAGTTGTCTATTGCGAGCAGACGTAATTTCAGTAAAATTAACGAAATGACGACAGCACTGCACGACACCATCATCGACCCAACCTATACAGTTTTAAATTTAAATTCCTTAATGCGGTATTAGCCGAATAAAAATAAATGGTTGATTACGTTGTGTTTAGAATGAGAAAAGTTAAAAATATTATTCACAAAGAAAATCCCAGAATGAACTACTCGTTTTTTAGTGACCACTGAGTTTATTCCTCTATTATTATTGATTTCATTTACGTGATATGTTGCAACAACCCTATAACTTAACCCAAAATAACAACAACTCCGCTCACATGAATAAATTGGCATCAGTCAGTCCTCAACCCCTAGCCTTGAGATAAGCTGACATACAATGTTTGCCATTTGTCCAGAACGTGACGTTCGTCCGTGCATGTGTGTGATAGAAAATATTTGGAATGAGACACATAATTAAAAATAAACGCAATGTAGACGTTAGTGTCAACTCATCCCATTCCTCTGTCCTTTTTATAGCAGCCATTTTTATTGCAAACTACTTGCAAGGCTGTCTGAATAAGAACGCGCAATACCTAAACTCATAGAAGCCTACATACATATATATTATTCATTCCTAAACACATTTAAAAGATCATGATTGATGCAAATTTACAGCATACTCTACTACAGCCTAATTTAACGTTGTGCTCTAACTGTTGGAGATACGTTACCATCTAAATCTGCATCTAAATCTTATTGCCAGAAACTAATAGAGTGTGAGACTGACTAGTTGCCAAAATGATGTGTTAAATTAAGAGTCAAGATGAGTGGACGGCTGGAAAAGTAGCAGTCAGATTGCATAGACAACCATCAAGCATCTTTGTTTGTATGACCGTACAGGTTGTGTAGTGTTGATGATGAGATGACGAAAATTTCAGCTGCACTACAATCATCCACAAACCAATGCTAATGTTAAATAGATATTATGTTGATTTCATGGTCATGGGCATTTATCCACGAGTGGAAATAGTGTTACGTAATCTTCAATAGATAAAAATGATGGGGTAGCATTTTGGGTCGTTGTTACGTGTAACTCGTATTCAGTTAAGCTTTTGGAGTCATTTTCGTGCATAAGCCCACAAGGAATTTATTCACCGAGCAGGGCATCCCAGTTGTTCTTGTTGTTTTGGAACACAAAATGACGGGTTTCAATTCAATACAGGATAATTGAGCCAAACTTTATTTCATGTTGTTGAGCCAGAGTCAGTTTTTTTTATTGTGATTTGGACTTCTACCTTTTTCGACTCATTCATATATAATTGCGTGGACGCATACTCACATATTAATATGTACATCAATGCAATCATCTTTCTCGCACGTTGTTATTTACCCTTGATGGATATCTAGTTTTCTTGTCACTTGAGTTTTCAACCAGCAATAGATGCCACAATGATATAATCAAATTTTAACTTTTTATAAGCTTGTGCATTGTCCTGTCTACAGTGTGTTGTTGCAGCATTCGTTTTTGCCTGCATTGCTTGCGACCTTGACTCCTAGAGTTTATAAAAGCTCGTTTTGCAATGGAGTTTAATACGGCATGCACGGGCAGCTATAAAGAATGTTCTTCACAGTGAGTTATGAAAAATGCTGGACAAAAATCTGAAGATCAATTAGTATATTCTTGGTTAAATAGGCAATTCTTGCTCCAAGACCACCGCGAGGTCTTAAAATTTGCAATTTATAATTAATACTGTAAGCTATCAGCATTACTAACAACAACGATAATATAATTTTAGGCCAGTAGCAGCAACAAGCTTGGCAGAACAAACAAAACAACCCACACATTTCGTTCATAAAGATTGGAGTGATGACTAATCTCTCATGCTAATAGCACAGTGACATTTCCCATTGGCACGTTATCTTCTTGTTTAAAAGCTCTTCACCTTGAAAAGCATATTAATTGTTTTACATTTCTCCAGTTCAGTACAATTTGTCCATTACCCATTCCCATTTATATCCACACATTTGGCAAATGATGACGACTCATAGCTTGCCACATTCGGATAGAGTTTCCGTTTATCGATACTAATTGATATTCTAGAATTTACGAAGAATATGTGCTTGATGTTTCAGTAGCATGATGATCAGGAAGAAATAAATTTTCCGTTTATGAAATATTAATTTTGAAATTGGATAGGAAGTAGCATCACATTAATATTCCAGTTTGTACTTTTAGATAAATATTCCAGATCAAATCATGCGAGTCGATTTTCGTGAACGATTTGCCAAGCTTGATCATGTGAAAGAGTAATGTACGGAGAGCAAGTAGAAAAATGCTGTTCCCATGCAATAATGGGTAGATGGTAGGTTAATAATAATAAGTTGGCACATTTGTAGATATGATAATTCATAACAACTCTGATAATGACGCTGATAAGGAAATATATGTATGCGAGGCGGAAATTTCATCCGATTTAATTCAGTGAAATGGAGTGATTTACTTATCGTATTCATCATGCATCACGTGTGTATATTCCAAAATTGAACCTGATGAAACTTTTGCAATTGGGAATTTTCTCAACGGCCAGGTGCAACTTCAAATCAGAGGCATCTTTGCAAAAACTGCAAGTATATGAGCTTAGGTGGGCTTTTACACAGAAGGAAGGGTTTAAAAAAAATTTCCACGAAGTTCAGTGCTTCTTTTCGGCAAACCACATTGAGCCTAGTTCTCATTGCGTGTAGTGTGTACGAGGTCAACTTTGCATCCCATTCAGTTTTCCTAGTTCATTACACTATTGCATTACCACGGACCTCCCAATTGCACCATATCCTACTGTTAATTTTAGTACAGCGCGTAAAAGAAAGTTCAGTATTACTATGAAAAGGTTCAGAAAAACTAGAAGTTACTTACGTCATTAGTCAGCACACGTTAAGATGTGCGCTTGTTTGATTTCGCATGGTAAATCTAGGTTCACCAGCAATCTAGGTGGACCAGCAACAGGTTGTTGCTGCATTAAAGTAGGAACTTGCCTCTGCTAAACAAAGCTTACGGCGTACCAAAAAATTTGCTTATTTCATATTACAGATACCTAGACATTGAAACATGAAATGTCCGAGATAATAAACAGCAATGACGACAAGTCTTTAGTTTATCGATAGCAAAAAGCATCATGCAGCCCTGTTTTCCATTTTACAACCTCTCAAAAATTGAAAACATCCCATTATCATTCACTTTATTGTTATGTTGTGCCTCAACAAAAACAACTTTGGCGTTGGTCATGTGCGAACCCAACCTAATAAGCTGACGTTCAACGTTGGCACAATTTAGTAGTTATAGTTATCAAGCCGCCTTGTTTTTCTGTTTGACTCGGCTTCCTCGAAAGTTTAAGGTTAGCCTTAACGAGGGATACACTTTTTCCATGTCATATGTTTTCGATGCAAAGGTTTCAACTGTCAAGTATTCAAAACTTCAAAATATGATTGACTAATTAAAATTCACAAACGTCCTTAAAGAATAACTGCATAATTTTCGCTACTTATTTTAGGTTTTATCCACGTGCTATGAAACGCTGGATCCACCCAAAGGCACACGAGCGTCACAAGGTGTGAACGTTGGTGGCTAAGACCGGCTCACTAATTATCAATTGTCACAGAGTGACGTTTGAGCACGCCATTATTATGTAATTGCTTAGGAGTTTAACAATTACTTAGCCTATTTAATGAGATTTTGAAGATATGTCTGTTGAGCATCATCATTAGCAACGAACCCTATAATGAAGTAAACATTGTTAGCCTAAGCCAGACATTAGTATTTAAAGAGTTGAAAGCTAAAGGTCAAGTTTTATCCCTGATCCCATCAAGCAGAACTGTTCCCCTTTACAAAGGAAAGGTCGATGCATTATTGCTCCTTAACCATTTTAAAAGCAAAGGTTGTGTTGCATGGAGACATGGAAAGTGGGATTTCATAATCACAATTATCTTATCAAACTTTTGAAATGTTCCTTATTTTGATTTGATGGGGAATGGAGGTAGTTTAGCTTTGCTCATGAGGTATCTCGCCGCACGCAAGTTTCACAATTTCCAATGTTTGACTTTAACAACAATGCGCTTTTTGAACTTTACATCATGATTGGGCCATGACAAAGTAAGCACAACATCAAAATAATACCATCTCTTCCATCGTAAAACCCTAAATAATTTGTGTACTCTGAATGTACTGCATTGTGTTTTTGTATGAGGCATGAGGTACGATACGATGTACTCTAGTCGCCAACATAATTTTTTACAGAACTACCTGTGGTGATAAGCAGATACATGGAAATAAAGACTGTTGGAGTCTGAGAGATGTTTTTGTTACTGCTACTACGTATTGCATCATGTCTACCATCCGTATTAATGGGCTTGCATATGATTCTCCGTACCTTAAAGCTTTTTCACGTTTAAACAAAAAAATATACATATGTATCCATGCACATGTTTGGTTACACGCATACTTATATTGGGTTAATAGTCCCTTGCAAAACAGGTAGTTGGTAGTTTCGTCGGTGCACTAGCAGAAATTCTCATCACCACGTATTTATATTATTCATTCTTCTATCATCATCCTCCTCCTCACACGCTGATCACACGGACATGTGTTGTGAGCCTTACAAAGCAACAATGTGGTTTTAATGCTGGCTATGAAGTATAGGAAATTATTTTGAGTCTGCGCTCAGCATTAATATTATGACTGTACTTCAACTAATGGGAAATGCTTAGCAATATCAGACCAACGACTCAGGAACTTTCTGGATAAAGAGTTCTCACAATTTATATGGTATTTCCCGTTCTCGTCACCGTGTTCCTTGAGCTTGAATGCATGCAACACAGTCAGCAGCAGCAGATATGATTGTTATTTATCTTCATGTGAAAAACTGGAAAATACTTTGGATTTAATCAAGTTTCAGTGCATGAAAATGGTTGAGACTGGGACCTACTCAAGTAGTTCTCGTCATACTGAGCGTCCAGATTTGCTCAATTCCAGTCTAAAGTTATTAACCTCCCTTGTAAACTTTGTTGGATCTGGATGGCACAACGACACGAGTTTTTCGGATCGTCTCCAATTGTATCGATGATCGATCCCATTTGACAATATCAAGTATGCGCAAGATTGTTATCGTAAACGATGATATTGTTGTTAGTAGTAGAAAGAATCAGACATAATTTGACTTTATCTTTTGCTCTACTCTACTGTACTCATTTTTGCTCAGCTATATTGAAGATACAATAACTGTTTTCGGAGTCCCTATGATTACCTGCATCCATCCATACATGAATGACAATTAGTTTCCTTTTAATCACAAATTTCTCTTTGTGAAATTTAAATATGATTCACATGCTGTCCTTTATCAGCTTTTCACCTTTTCCAGTGCAGTGAGGTCTAGGTTACTACATACATACCCAGTGTGTAAGACCTCGACATTTACTTATGCAAATGAACTGAATAATATTATCCATGTAGACAAATATGTTTGGAACTGAGCAAAACTTGGAGCTACCAACATATATCATTGCTCCTCAACATACGTATAGTCAAGTCCACCGCAGCTATAACAACGGATGTACACCATCTCTCCTCGGTATCGCATGGCATTCCACTTTACAATTACAATGCATGATGAGTTGACTAACTGACTGCTAAAGCTGAACTTGTTGACTTTGCTTGGTTTTTTGGTGTAGCTTATATGAATCCATTAGCTCAGGACAGGACTTCCAAGCAATACACACGCATTACGAATCATATCATTACATATTATATACTACATCCATTCTTGATTCAAGTTTCACTCTCGTTTTCGAGACTACCTTAAAGTACGTTGTGAAGGAGACAGGCCAGGCAGTGGCAATTCGACATTCAGAATAGGCCGAATGTTATTATGGTAGCGTTATGAGTATTAGTAGAAAACCTTGAGCTTGGTTTGGTCTTTCATTTAGTTTTTGGAAGTCTCTTCAGTCAGCCAGAGTGCGAGTTCTCTATACAATCGGCCGTCGCCACAAAGTGGTATTCAGTCAACATTCGTGCTTGCTTTGAAATGCACACCAGTACCAGCTATTACATTGGGGGAATTTTTTTTTGCTCTCGCCGTCATCATCAACTCCATCATAATACATGCTGATAAAAGTTACTTTTGTTCATATTAAGCAAGCATGAAAGGGAACAAGTTGCGATAGAAGCAGTTTTTCCATCATCAGGAGAAGATCGACATTATCATTAAACATCGTCCTCATACAGTTGTCCTCCATATTACAATGATGATCACCTAGCTCAAAAATTTTGCGTTTAATCGTCATCATCATCAAACCTCATAAGACAATTATATGGTCTCCAAAAAGACCAGTTGGGAGTGAGAGACTGACTATTAAGTGTTGTGGACTCGTGGACAAAAATCTATAGTTTCGTGTCAAGTCAACCTCGTGTGTTTTGAGTGTGCGTAAGCCTGATTATTCATTGGATTTTATTAAGGTTGTGTGCGTGCAAATCGGAATTTTTAGGAGAGAAAGCATTTTTATAGCATTAACTGTAACTTAGATTTACAAAAGCAAATCATTCCTGTTGCTCCACTGCTACAATCAAAGCCAAGTTTAACGTTTCCAACCGCATGAAAATATAGGTAAGCTACTATAGTCTGTAATGGTTGCAACGTTTCCAAACCCGAATGTTGGATTCGTTGAAATAACTTGTGCTTGTTTTCGCTTGGATTTTCCCTTTCCTTTCATCACAATCACAACTTTGTGTGAAATCGTTGGTGTTCGTTCAAGATTTGTCCAGTTTTCCGCAACAACAGTTTATCTTTGTTTGTGGTTTATCAAAGTAGGGCTGAAAGTCTATGAATTTTAGAACAGACATATTTACTAAACAATGCACTCCTGAATGCGTTCATTCATTCCTCAACGGACGTGAAGAAGCGTTCTACTAGTCCTAGGGCGTAGGTTGACTAATTCACTTTCACAAAATCTAAAAGTTTGGTTTCTGGTTAATCAGCTAGAATTTAGGAAAAGAGGTAAAGAATTTATTTTTTAGACAAATAGAATTTATCTTCATAGGATATTTACATTAGGTAGGACAGTAGGATGTAGGTGTACCGCACATGTTTTATCTATTTCTATCAGTCGTTGCAATTTAAAAAAAATTGCTGAGTGGGAAAGTGTTGCTCATTGACACACAATCTTATAACCATGGCTGTTATCAATCAAGCACGAGGAAAAGTCAGGGTCATTTTTAAAATGGGTTAGCAACCGGCTTACATATTGAACCCTCAGAATCACCATGTCTCACTATTCCCTTCTCCAGTTTATCCAGCGGAATGCATGCTGTCACAACCAGAGTTGTAGACGTGTTGTGTCCATTCACTGTGGTTCTTGTGCATACTTTTGTAGAGCCTGTTCGTCTTAGTCTGAGTTTATAAAATGCAGGATATATTATTAATATGCACACACAAAAACCTATGCTACGGCTGACTGGAACCAGCTGAAAGAAGAAGATACGACAAGAAAAATACAGCAAGCATGCTGAGATTCCTATGGTTTCTATTTGATATAAATATATTCCTTGTCCGTTCTCTGAACATAATAGTACATCTGTGACTACTATGGAGGATCACTTTTACCTATTGCCCAAATAGATATAGTATTGTACATTCAAAGGTTAGTGAATCTGTTGCTTGGTTGTGAATTGTGACTGGCTGGCTGGACACTAAATATTTATATAAAGATTTTCCTTTCATTTTAAAAATATCTTTGAAAGAGCTTCCTAATCCATAGTTTTGCATTTGGTGACAACATTTAACTTAATATTCTATGTCAACTTAGTAAAATCACTCAGGATCCATCTTTTGAGCAGGTTGTTGTTGCTACGGATTATGAATATGTTGTATATTTCTTTCAAACCATATTTATTGTAATAAAATCTATAGACGTTGTAGTCGGTAGAAAATGAATACTGTAGAACTAATAATTTTGAGTCAAGCATCAAATACCATCACGATCATGTGGAACTCTTTTTTTTTTGTATTCCCACTTGACTTTTTGTATGCAAAAATAAGTAGAGACGTTTCGTAGAAGAGAAAAAAACTCGTAGTTTTCAAGGTCCGAAGAAATCAGTTAAGCTAACAAATTCAGTTGCCTACTAACGTTACCTACTACAACATTTCACAGACCACATGGCATACCCGTGCATATTATCCATAATATTAGGGTTGCTGTTATGTTTTTGTATTGATGCAGAATGCAGACTACGTTTAGTCAGTAAAGAGAAGTGCTGTGGTTGGGTTGCGCTCTGCGTTGCAAAAGAATTTAAGTAAAAATGAAATGAGACAAAGGAGGAAAAACAAGAGCAGCTTCAGTTTCGTTTGCTAGACAATTTATATTGTAACGTAATGTGCCTATTTCTATGAGATAGTTCGCAAAGCTAAAAAGTTTATGATGAGTGTGTGAGCCCACCGTTGTGGATGAGGAAGTGATTGGTAAAAATTATTAGGTAATTGTAGGTAGAAATCTACAGTACTCCAGCTTCCTTTTTCCCTGTCGAACTGGAGAACATAAGGTTTTACGTTTCAATCAATCAGTTATACAGTCAGTTTAACGTAGCGAATGATAAAAGAAGCGCTGGGAAAATAGATTATATTGTTTGCAAAACGATACAGATAAAGAGAGGGTTAATTAGTGTAGGAAGTGTGAGTGGACAACCTCTTTTGAATTTGCAAACTACAAATTTTTGATAACAGTCTTTAATTTGTTGGAATTACAGAAATTTCATTGCGAACTGAGATTTTACGTACTATTAGTCATCCGCTGTTTTTGACGTGCAAAGATGGCAGACGCAACAGTTGAAGCAGAGCCTCAAGTGGAGGCGTTTTTGGAAGTTTTTGGGATCGCGTTTGGACTCAGCGACGTGATTCTTCTGGTGGTCCTTGGTGCTGGAGCCTTTTGGTACTTTGTTCTTAAAAAGGACAATTCTCAAAATGATGCAGTTGCCAATTTCCAGTCGTACACCATTCAGTAAGTGATTTTTAGCCCATTATATACATTTATGCACCTACTTTGAACATCACTCTCGACCGCATCTAAGGATTGACGAAAATGTTTAAGTAATCAATGAAAATTAATGCTCATAAAACACGTGTACTGCTACAAGTGCTCACTACAAGTTCGTTTTAATAGGATGCTCCCTGTCAATGTCAGATGTAACTACGTCATCGTAGATCGTATGTGATAGAATACATATAATTTAAACGATCGTTTGCGCATTTCTTCAACTTAATTCTGGTGATTGTTTGCTTACGTGTAACGAAGAAATTCCGCATCAGTACACGTATACTGGAGGTGTTCATACAGTAAAAAATTCCCACTGTCCCTATTTATGATGGAATTATGGGAATAAGAGCATAGCAAGTCCGATGTGCACTTTTCTAATCCAATTTGCCATGACACGAGTTACAACACATCACATTGACTTTTTAGTGTACAGTTGTTTCTGGTCTAGCTGCTTAGAATACTTGCGTAATCCTATGATATGTTTTAAAGATAAAAGGCGACTTTCTTACTTTTCTCACTGTATCCGATGTCAAAAGCAGAAACTTGCATTGTGTGTACTTTAGGAATTTAAAGTATGAGATAACATATTTTATGCTGGGTTTTTTCAGTTGCGTATTTTGCTACCATATTGGTAATATTTAGTATCTATTAAAAGTTAGACATTTGATCCCACTTCTGCTTTAGGAACCAAAGAAGTGTTGAAAAACTGAATACCAGACAGCAATATAGACTGTATTATGACAATAAAATAAAAGTTATCTATTCTTTTGGGAGAGATATTGTAGGCTATTTTTATGAAGTTTTTCTGATTGAGGGATATATGCAGTTGTATAGAAGTTGAGTTTATCTTTACTTCACACATAATGATGCAGTATTCATCAGCGGGACATTAAATGTCATTTTACCGTCCCACAAGGAACCCATAACAAATGATGTTATATGGGTAATCCGTGGGTAAGAAAGACAAAAACGGGGTTCACTTGATAATACCATTCTGTTTGTCTTCATCATCATCGGTCATTATATATATCATATCAGTTATTTTCATGTTCAATTTATTTTGACGACTCTCCATCTCGACTGTTTTACATGACGGTGTGGCATATCTCATTTTGATAAGCTTTTCAAAAAAAAATATGTGCACAGGAATGCGTTGAACTGGAACTCGTATCGCGTAGAGCACATGGCGCATAAGCGTAAGCATGGGGTCTATGTAATTAGATCACAAGGTTGGGTTTTATCTTCTTGAAGAGCATTTTGTGAGATAAAACCATTAAATCTTACATAAAACAGTACTCATGTGTAGTGTGAAATGCAATGATTAATTTTTGTCATAGAAATTCGGCTATAGCATATTTTCCTTGCATTTAGACAAATGGTATTTATTTGATTAGTTTGATTGACGCAAAAATGCATTAGGAAGTCAGCATAACTGAAAAATTTATTCCGTAAATAAATAGGCACTACAAATTAGCATTGATACAGACGGAGATATGGATGCAAATTCAAATTTGGCAAAACACGTGGAGTTTTTCAAGATCAAACGTCTTCATTTGGAATGAGTAAAAATACCATGGGTTACAGAAATGACAGCAATCTCCTTTCAAATGCAAACCTTTCATGTTGTGTTTATTGCACTTGAATTAAATTTAAAACCCAACGTATCTGCATAATACAGAACTATAACGAAAAATGAGCTGATATATTGCCTTCATTCCAATTGCAGGTCAACTCCATCCACCACCAGGCAATCTGACAATAGTTTCATCAATAAAATGAAATCTTCCGGTCGTAACATCGTTGTATTTTATGGAAGTCAAACTGGTACCGCTGAGGAATTTGCTGGTCGTTTGGCTAAAGAAGCACAAAGGTATGGAATGAAGGGGATGGTAGCCGACCCAGAGGAATGTAGCATGGAGGAGCTGACCCAACTTGGAGACATTGAAAACTCTTTGGCCATTTTTTGCATGGCTACTTACGGAGAGGGTGATCCAACAGATAATGCTCAAGAGTTTTATGAATGGCTCCAGCAAGGCGACTGTGAGCTGTCTGGATTAAACTATGCGGTAAATACTTTGGCGCAAATGACTATGCTGTTTGTTTTTAGTTCTTCTGTTACGAAATGTTTGTAACCATGTTTTGCAATTTTGGGTGCAGGTGTTTGCTCTTGGAAATAAAACTTATGAGCACTACAACGCTATGGGTAAATACATTGATGCGCGCCTAGAGGAACTGGGAGGTAGTCGAGTTTTTGAGATGGGAATGGGAGACGATGACTCAAACATTGAGGAAGATTTTATCACATGGAAAGATCGTTTTTGGCCCATGGTTTGTGAAAAGTTTGGGGTAGAAGCTTCTGGAGAGGATGTATCCATCAGACAGTATCGTTTGGTGTCTCATGATGACACTCTGGCTCCTGAGAAAGTTTACACTGGTGAAGTTGCACGGCTCCACTCTTACAAAACTCAACGACCACCATTCGATCCCAAAAATCCTTTTATGAGCCAAATGACACTACAAAAAGACCTACATAAAGGAGGTGATCGCTCATGCTTGCACGTTGAAATGGACATTACCAACTCAAAAATGCGTTATGATGCCGGAGATCATATTGCTGTTTATCCCAAAAATGACTCTGCTCTTGTTGACAAGATTGGTGAGATCCTTGGTGTCGACTTAGACTCGGTTTTCTCCCTCGTTAATCTTGATGGTGAGTGTTTTATGGTTTTGCAAAGACATTAAAGCAAATGAATTCTGTGTGCAGAAACCGCGTCGCTACTACTATTTACACAAGAACCTCAACTTATTATATACAGTGGGCAGATGTGATAAACAAAAATGATTTTGTTTATTCTTTCAGAGGACTCAAGCAAAAAGCATCCATTCCCTTGCCCTTGTTCATACCGAACTGCGCTTTCATATTATGTCGATATCACGTCTAACCCGAGAACTCACATTTTTAAGGAATTAGCTGAATACACCACAGATGAGAAAGAAAAAGAAATGCTGAAATTAATTGGAGCAAATACTCCAGAGGGCAAGGAAAAATATAATAAATGGGTCAGCGTTGACAATCGTAATATTGTTCACATTCTTGATGACTTGAAATCTTGCAAACCTGCACTTGACCACTTATGTGAGCTTTTGCCTAGAATCCAGTGTAGATACTATTCCATTTCATCGTCACCAAAGGTACACGAATATTTTAATCCTTATATATCTTTTGGGAGGAATATTAGAGCTTTAATAGATATAAAAAACTATTGACATGGTGTCTTTGCACGTTTTATAGGTTTATCCAAATAGTATTCATATTACCGCTGCATTGGTCAAGTATGAAACTCCAACAGGTCGGATCAACAAAGGAGTTGCCACCAACTATCTTCAAGGTATTGTACCGAGACCACTTGTAGAGGGAGAAGAAAAGAGCCCTGTGGTTCCTGTCTTTGTACGAAAATCCCAGTTTAGGTACATAACAGCTCCTGTTTATACTTATTGATATTGCACATAAGTACCGTTCTTTTTGAATCACAACATCTTTACACGTTGTATGATTTTATGATGATTTTACAGACTGCCAACAAGGCCACAAACGCCAATAATTATGATCGGACCTGGAACTGGTCTTGCTCCCTTCCGTGGATTTATTCAAGAAAGAGCATACATGAAGGACGAGGGTAAACCAGTAGGCGAAAGCATTTTATTTTTCGGTTGCCGAAAGAAGGCTGAAGATTTCATTTACCAAGAAGAACTTGATGAGTATGTAAATAAGGGAGTTTTAACGGTAAGAATCGTGTTTACTCTAACTCAAACATAATAGTTTCTTTGTAGAACCAGAACTCGGAGGAGTGCGAATAGAAGTGAAGTGGTGTATTTATATCTCTAAAATTGATTGGTAGATGCATGTTGCGTATTCGAGGGACCAAGAAAAGAAGGTTTATGTCCAGCATCTCCTTATGGATCGTGCAAAGGAAGTCTGGAGATTAATTGGAGTAGAAAATGCTCATCTTTATGTTTGCGGGTGAGACATAGTACATTTTTATTTTTCTCTTGGAAAATTCCATCACATAAACTTACTTTAAACTTTTCTTTGTTTCCCAGTGATGCCAAACAAATGGCAAGAGATGTGCACGATGTGATCGAAAAGATTGTCCGCGACGAAGGTGGGTTAGCAGAGGCTGAAGCCTCTGCTTATGTTAAGCGCATGGAAGCTCAGAAACGTTACTCCGCCGATGTATGGAGTTAAGAACTGAGCTCTGCAAAACTAATTTAATACTAAAATTATTTGTATTAGATTGTGTTTTGAGAAGGACATTTGTCCGTTTTAACCCATATATCGGCGGCTTCATATAAAACCACGTCTCGAGCATAAGAAATGTACAGAAGGTATGTGGTTTTAATATGAAGGCGACGACCTTTTTCTTCGTATAGATATTTGGTGTTTTCAAGTAGCTTGTAAAGCAGCTACGATGTTTAAATATTGTAACTATTTAAGCATGGGTCTTAAATCTGACAAGTGTTCTCCGAACCTGTTCTCCCAATTTAAAGCTATTTTAGCATTAGTTAAATGGGGAGACTCTGAGTGTTCTCCGATCCTCGATAACAGGATAGGTCATATTTAAGACCCATGTATTTGAGTAAATGAGCTATGAGCCATTTGGAATTTCCCAAGCCGAACAGTCGGCCACTTCTGCCATAGCCATTTACATACTATTATTTTTATTCGTAGAAGTGTCAATCAACTATCAGCATTCTATTATTAAGTTATGAATTATGAATGAACCAACTAATCTTACTACATCCGCAAATTACATTAAAGAAGACAATATCTAAACTAAACGTTCAGCGTAATTTGTAGCAATAACAAAAGTAATTAATTAGTTAAGATGTCAAATATCAACTTATAAGTATACCATGTATATATTATAAACAAACAGGTTGTCAACATTCCTTTGACTAATCCGAATTTTTAATTAGGGATATTGTATGCTAAGGGTATATTAATGGACAATCAATGTATGTCAACCAAATGAACAATCAAGTTCAGCGACTATCCAGGAATGAAAGTTTTATCAACCAAGAGAGATATATCTATGAAAACGTAAATTTAAGTTTGAAAGCTTTAGATATAATCTAGCAGCAATGTTGTGATAGACCATAGTGTAAATACGAAAAGGTGGTAGGCTAAAGCGAGTAGTTTTATGCAAAAAATGTATTACGTAGCGCAAGACAGGACTGTTTTGTCAGTAGTTGTTCTGTGTTGCTGATCTATAGATAATGTGAATGTGATCTTTCAATAATCCGTCATTCGACATAACCACAAAACATTCTATTTTGATCTAGTGGAAAAAAATCCAGGTATTTGTTAATGACGTTGATACTTTCCAAGAGATTTTTGTTCCTCTGCTCTACTTTATCTAATGATTTATACTATTACTATATTGATTGGTGTACATTCAATCTGATTTATTATACTTTTAAGACTTACATATTTAGTTGAATATGCAGAATCATCATTTTTATGAACGGATCATTTACTGTGAGGTGCGCGTTCGATACCTGTTCACTTCTTCGTGATTCCTGTACGCGATTACTGTGGACCGGCTCCACAACTTTCACGTTCACAATCCATTGATATCTTCTTGAAAAACGTTGGGCACAAGATTTATGTACTCAAATATGTTATCATGCAATCTTATCTTCCCAATAATTTAGCACAGGTAATTGTGTTTATATCTCTTATAAAGTGTATACTACTATTGATATTGTATTGTGTATAAGATATTCTTGCTTCTTTAAAAGCCAAAGCTGAGAAAATAAAAACTGTTACAATTTTAAAGCTTCAAAATACTTAGTTCAGTCGTTAAACCCATGGGCACTTTATTTATGTACATCGTTCATGTATGAATTCAACTTCGTCCTTTAGTTACAAAGGTTGATTTTCAATTTGCATTTTAAGAGATTAGCGTCATTTCGTTATGAGATTTCAATTGAATGTGTGCAACACAGGTTTTTATTTTATTGGAAGAACTTTATTAAAATTTTCACATCTACCGGTAAAATACAGAAAACGGTAAGATTTAAATATATATTATATATGATAATATAGCAAGAATATTAAGTGAATTCATAATTTTTCATTTCATACCTCACATATGTATGTATTTATTATTTATATATGTATGTGTATATAATATAGAATATATATGTGTATAATAGCAACATTTCATTCACAGATTAGTATCTTTGACAGTAAATAACAATTTAATTACTTCAAAGGCTTACATCTTTAGTATATATTTTCTAAATATATGTGAATTTTTCATAACATTTTATAGTTTCTCAATACTTTTTAAACGTTTTATATTTGCTGTAAGGGAAATGTTTTGCATTGAAATCATGTACTGTTTATTTTACTGCATTTTACTTGAAAAAGTCTTTTACCGACAAACGAAATCATTAATTTTCTGCCCCATTTATTCTTCCAGAATGAAGGCATTGTTGAAACAAAGGTCAATATAAAAACAGTTTTGAATTGGACAAAAAAGCGAAGAAAAAGTTTAAACAAAAAGCTATGCCAAATGAAGAGTTGCGTTAGGTACAAAAAATACCAAACAAAGGGTTGGGCGATCCACCGTTTTTAAACACACATACAACTGAAGTATGATGATTGATTTTAGATTACAAGTTATGATTTATATATGTATATTTTGTATACATATCCATAGAACATAGTTATGTGTAATTATAATATTATGTACGTATTGTATTTGCTGTTTTTGAATATAAGATCAAACAATTTCCGGCATCGTATTTAACCTAAAATACGACCCATTCTTCAACTTCACTGTTCATCATATATAATGTAATTTAAAATATATATTATATTGTGTATAGATATGACATAAACATATTCAATCCAAAATTGAATAAAAGCTATTCATATAATCATAATAATTATTGAATAGAATAGATAACTGAAACTAGCAACTAAAATGAATGAATTGACACTAGTATTAACATGGTATGCTGATGACAACAAACTAAAAGGTACTTTCTACCAAGGATGAATAATGTAGTAAAGTAAAAATTAAAGCTCCGCAGTACACTTCACACAAAGTTCGCACGGTAGTTCATTTTTTTCTTTTTTAAAGATTTTCATTATTCCTCCCGCAGAGATTTTAACCACTACAAAAATCAACTTTTGCTTCCACCCGGCAGTTCTCATTTCAAAATTAAAACTTGCTTCAGAGAGCTAGTACAACCATCGTCATTTTAAAGTTTGCATTTTTACACGTGCGTAATGGCAACGTGTGTGATAACTAGTTTCATGAATGAACCTAAACGTAAATTTTACAAGGATGTTCCTTGCTCAATTGAAATCAACAACAAAGCTTTCCTATTTTAAATAGCCAAGAAAAAACATTGTCATAATGCTCAAACCTTTTGCACATTAAAACTTAATATTCTTGCTTTAAAATTGCATACTACTTGTGTATAGTATTTAAAAGCCATAATAGTCTTGAAGGCAACGACAACAACCATCTAGACAATCCCCGTGGATTCTTCCTATTCAATATTAATATAGAACAACAGAACACCTTAAATTCATTTAAAAAATTAGCCTTTAACAATTGATACGAAAGTGGAAAAAAGTGTCTCCATAAAACTCTACTGCTTTTTCTGTTAAGTAATGCTAATTTTCTTCTCAAATCAACCTTGAATAAATACTCACATTTAAACAGAACAAAATGGCAGGTATGAAGTCTGAACTATTTTTAGTCTTTCACTGATTTTGGTTAACCACCAGCCTTACAGATTAAAGCAAATTAAATTACATCTATCTCACTCATAATTATAATCTTGCAAATCCAGCACAAGACCATTTGCAGTGGATCTACAAAATTATGAAAGTTTACAAAGTACACGTTGAGTGTTTCACGCTCTTCATATTTATATGGATGGGACATTATCATCCTCTGGAGACAAATAAGTTCAATCTGCTGTGCTACACAGTAATATATACATATAATTGACTTTCAAAAACCATAATACGAAGTATTTAACTATTACGTCTGATTGGCGAGAAAAGGTTCATTTCTTGAGCAAACAAAATCATATTTGAAGCACAAACTAATAATTAATTACTGACAAAATCATTTGGCAGAAATTTAGATTCACTATAAAAAGGATATTGTATTCTCTTGTTTTAGAATATCAATTTTTCAGACAAAAAACTCCTCTAAACCTTTTTTCTCTCGATTTCTAGACGAATAGCAAAAATCATGTTTGAATCATTAAAAATAGATTTATATTACGATAATATATATTCTATTGAGTAATACAACTTGTATTTCCGATAATTCTTTCTCTGCTTGCGTCTATTTACAAATCTCGCATTGATATATCGTTCCAATGCAACGAAAAACAATCAACAATATACATATGCGTCCCCCATAATAATATCGCCATCATATTTTTTTTGTAACAAAACTTGCGAGCATGACGACATGAATGACAACGAGAGGCAAAAGCAACAACCTAGTTACTTTTTCTTCGAGCATTCTCATCCTCTGCTTTCACAGTTAAGTCTTCAGTACTACACTCCTCTAAATCTTGGCTACTCATTTCGTCAGCCCAACTCAATGTAGTGTTTTCAATTGCGCTGGTAGTAAGCACTTGAGTCTCAGGAACAACCTCGGCGGTTGCAACATTTGCGTCAGTCGGTACTTCAGTAAGTGGGCTAGGAGAGATGGCTACCCATTCCCCTAAGTTCTGACTTAACTGATCAATTTCGTTTGAATATGCAGTCACACTATCTGTATAGTAGTATTGTTGATCAAGTTCGTCAACCCATTTTGCATAAGAATGCGTTACCAGTTCCTCATTGATGAGAATGTGAGTCTGGAAAAAGAAAAAGTATTCACATCAAAGTTCTTTTCCTGGATGCCTTAAACTGAAATTTTATGAAGATTATAAAACTTACAGAGTTGCCATTTGGCTTGTAGAGATTAATCAATGTGGATCCATCCTGATTGCAATAGCCTACCACATGAGCCTGGAGAACCTGTCCTTGGCAAATGATTTTAAAAAAGTTGACAGCCTCCTCGCTCCAGCCTTCCTCCTCATTTGCAGGTGCAATATTTGCCAAACGACACTCGGTTGACTGGAACGGAATTGTGACAAAGTCCACTCTTATTTGACGGAGTCCCTCAATAGGCACTTGCACATATCCTCCAACGTCAACTAGTCTAGCAGTCACTTGATCCTTGTCTTCATGCATAGCTACCACTTCAGCTCGCACCCAGTCATCAGTTCCAATCTTGGTCACGCAGATTACGCCAGCTGTCAACAACATAAAACCAATGGCTCAAGTTACCGTAAAAGTTTTTTTTATAAATTAAAATAAAATTGCGGAACCGGAAAGGAAAGATTAACTATTAGAATAATTTATCATGCTCAACTGTTGAAACTTACGGTTAAATGGGCGGACCAACTGTGGTGCTCCTTTTGGCTGCTCATACAACCCTCTGAGAGATAGGTGCAAGCGAGACAATGCCGGAAATGTAGGATGTGTAGGCTGCTGAACGAAAATGTGATCCAAATCCACGACACAGCTTATAGCCACATCATTCACAACTCCTTCAATCAAGTTCAGCTTTAAATGTTAAAAATATGGAAATACAAGTTAGGCACATGCATCCATTTTCAAACTCCGTTCTTATGCAACATTTAATGGCAAATGAAAAATCATGAACGATTTTGCATTTTTTGCTTTGCATGCACAGTCAAATATCATTTGTTCAAGTTACCCTGTTGTTAGGTATAAACGAGATGTTTGATGCTGGTGCAACTTGACTGTTTTGCATGTTTACTTGTTCCAGAGTCAGATGTGGGAATCGCTTCAAGGGGAACCGTTCCCGGATCATGAGAATAGCTTGCTCAATTTCGGTGCATACACCTATTACATTAAACACAATATGAAATTCAAATTAGCAATTAAAAACACAATAGCATAACATAACAAAACATAACTATCACTTTCAACTGTAGTTGCTAAATTTTCAAGGTCCTTTCGATTTCATTTTTTGAGTGGATAAACACATTCTTGACAACAGGTGCTTTTGCTGTCATATTTTGGTATGATTTCAACCCGCTTAAATAGCCACTTAAAAAACATTCCATGCAAATTACAATCCTAGTTGAAAAAATCGAAACATATTGAAAGTTTCATAACTCCATTCAAATATTTATAACGAAAAATCAGCATGAATTAGCATTGATGATAAACGTATATAACTAAGGCAGCGTGTCAGTGGTAGTATGTCATATTTGACATTCAAAAACCATTCATAAAAACCTGCACTCGTTTTACAGCATAATGTTTAGCATATATGATTATGCCACATCAGCAACTCCATAAAATCCACAAAGCCGGCGACTCTGCCTTGAGAATTTGTGATTAAACTTTTATACACATTTCATGAGTGTGATGGCATGCAAAAATAAGTTTGCACATCTGAAGCAAACATTCATGTTGTTTTGTGACCTATAATACTAACCTTACATACTGCACCTTTTCTCCATCTTTGATTAGAAATCGCTGACTTGGCAAGGTTAACTCTTTACTCTGATCTGATCCACTGTCAGATTAAATATTGAGGCATACTAATAATGCTAATTCAGCAGAATGGCGTCTTTACACTTGACATTGTGTACTGTTATCATCATCACTATCGTCATGAAAATGACAGTAGTTTATGCAGTTTTTGAATGATACTTAAAAGCAAACTCATAAATATGTAAGGATCGGGGCTCATAATCCTTTCACGAAGGGGTTGTGCCACACACCACATTCCATCCTTTATTGGTTTGAAAGTCATACCACAAATCCTATTTAAATAACAGAGGGTCTATTCTTCAAAAATAAATGCAACTTCTACGTGGCACTCGACTCTCTTGCATTGTACATCGAATTGGAAGATTGTTTTGTTGGATGACGGAATGAGAACATATTGATATGATTATGCCCCAAAAGTAAATACATTAAAGTGCATGTGTGAGTAATGCACAACATGTATAAAAATAAATCTGTCACCTCATTACCTCCCAGCGAATTAAAAACAAGTGTGTTGTTTTTGACAGTATGCATAATATTTTGCAACCCACTGTTATTCTGAGTCCGACAATGTTGTATAATCTTATAATCCGCTGTAATCATGTAATGGTATGCAGCATCCGATTTCACGATCTGACCCTAAGATCACTTACAATTTGGGGGAGGGGGGTGTGGTTTGACTACGTAAATAGAATCATTGGCATGAGCAAACATACCAAACGATTAGCTTGATGTGCTAATGTTGTTATTAGGATTTGATTACTACCTATGCTTTAAAAAGACAGATACATGCAACAAACACATATTTGGATGATTCAATGCACCTTATTGTTGTGAGGTGTACTATGTAATGTAACATGATTTGTGTAGCACGAGCCATACATCCATCAAGCCGGTATAACAGCGTGGCGTGGCTTGCTTCTTGTCTTTTAACATGATGTTCAAACAATCAAAATCGTGAAATTATAAGCTCAATACTGTTCTTTCCCTAACTGAAGCCATCATCTAACTTTTCACCAAAATAGGGGGTAGCCCCCTACTAAGGTGTTATGTTATGGTTGATTACGACTGTCCATATGGACTCAAAATGGCCGATCGGCTCAATAATTGTAAAGTGGCGATAAGGGAAAAGGCAAATAGAAATGACATTCAAAGCTACCATAATGACATGTCAAGGTTTAGCAAAATGAAAGTAATTTTTGGACTTGAATCGCTATATTCTGTATTAATACATGTATATTAGGTTATGTTTAGTTATGTCAAATTACCCTCAACTGCACAAATCTTGAGCCGGACATTTTGTTGATGCCGCTTGACAATGATGTTTGCTCCAGTTGCCAGTTTAATTTTGTTGACGTAAGAACCATAGCGCCCAATAAGGCGTCCAACGACAGCTTGTGGGATTTCAAACTCATAGATCATCGCATGGTTTGGCATGATAGAGCCAAGGCTCTTTGAATACGAAGTATAAGTGCTGTAGGGATGGCAAAGATGCCATGGCGTGACCAGTGTTTCAGTCCCATTGATGCTGTCTGGAGGGGTCACTGTCGTGTCTGAACCTCCCTTTCCACTGTCGCTTGAGTACTCCTCACTCAAAGTATCCGAAATTACGGAGAGAGCTGGCTCTCCAGTGCTCACTGATCCATTTCCAGTTGAACTGGCACTGGCAGATGAAGGAACAACCAAAGACCCTTCTGCCACCTTCACCTTACCCTCTACCCACTCTTGAACTTCGGCTGCCATATTTGGCACCTTTTAAAAAGCTGTTTTCTCAAAAGACAACTTTTTTTAGTTGCAACTTTCTACAATAATTGTGTGTCACCGGGAAAACTATTGTAATTGTTTTACACTAAAACCTAACCGGACTCAAATACAATATGCCACCAACAATGTTAGCTTATTAAATCCACTTATAACAAAAAAAAGTAGGTTTAAAACGTTTTAGTTTATTTGTAAACCACTTTTCCCAATACCACACCAAAAAGCACGTTGTGCCAATACTTCCAGAGGGAAGAAAGCACGGCGCAAAAAGGCCGAGAGAAAAAACCAACTTCCGGCCTGAAAATCGTACCGCATGGAACGTACTTGAAATGAATCACCCAACTCCACTCAACAGCCTGACATTTATCACTCGACTGAGAAAGGGAAAAGTACAATAAGGTTCCGTCTTACACAACACAACTACCTCAAATGACTCACAGGCACATACAAACACGGAGCAGGTAGAAAACGAAATTTATTACAAATTGTGGTACTAATAAGTTGGGACATCAAAAACATTAACTAAAGTATTGCCTACAGTGTGCCTACCATGTATGGTTTATTGGCAGGAGTAGTGTATCTGTGTATAACGATGTTACATCCAAACAAGAAAGATGGTTTTTAGTTTACCCCCGTTTGGTTTCTTGCTTTGCTTAACTTTGAAACATACTACGTCTTTGCCGACCGAGATAAACTGTGTGTGTGAGTGTGACGACGATGATGCTCGGTAATGCACAATCTGGAAAGGTATTTTGACACCTTGTCATTCAGTTTTCGGCATAAAATTAGCACCACCGAGTAGGTGGAAGTGGGTAGATTCGGAGTCAATCAAGTGGTGATGCTATTTTTCAAAATTTCACCAAAAATTTTGAGAAAACCGACAGCACTACCTAGTCGGTCCACGTGGTCCTCCACTCTTTTTTCACAGTTCCTATTTCTCACTCAGCTCAAAATGTACGTCCTCAAGCAAGCAAGTAGCGCAACCAACTATGAGCAACAGAGGCACACGGCAAGGCAATAGCGAAAAGATGAAAGGTAGTCTGATTTTTAGCTTATATCAATGTGAGTACTTGTGTTGTGCGGTGCGAGAGCTATTCCTACTGTAGGCATTTTCGCTCAATTAAAAAAAACAAGTACTGTCTGTTCCCATCTACTGTCAAATTCTCTCACACCACCGTTCTATTATTGTAATGTGAGAAAAGCGAATACGCACTG
Source organism: Orchesella cincta (assembly GCA_001718145.1). NCBI lineage: Eukaryota > Metazoa > Arthropoda > Collembola > Entomobryomorpha > Orchesellidae > Orchesella > Orchesella cincta. Next base: position 128,121 of record LJIJ01000103.1, on the reverse strand, counting down.
CTTCGCATACCTTCCAATTTTACGAAGCAGGACTGAAAGAATGGAAGGAGCCAGAGAGAGAAATAGATAGAGAACAGCCACCACTTACTCTAGGCCATTGGAAAATTACACAGCTTGAGCAGCAAGCCTCATCGGATCCAACTTCAGCATACGGTATTTCGCTGTGTATTGTTGAATATTAGGCATGTATCCATATAACCATATCATGGGGATCTGGTATGAATAGTATTTTGTTGAGGAGATCAGGATAGAATGGACACTGAGGAGTAGTACTTTCATAGAAAAAGTTGAATACGCACGGCATGAAACGGAACCAGAATGAGCAAAGAAGTGCTACAGTCAGCAGCGGCAGAAACATGGTCTTCTTGTCATAGTCATCTTAATGATGAGCTCCTCGTGGTGGTTGTAAATATATGGAGGTATGTATTATGGGGGCTTGAGAAAAGCAAGGGAACTCTGTTTTTACTTACTTACATCAAGATTTTCATACAGGGATGGATTCATGAGGCGATGTACATGAATGAGCTCGAAAGGACTCTTGAAAGGTATGGCGCAGTAACAAAAAGTGAAAAAGGTGATATAAAACTAAAGTGCCTCAATGACTACAATGATTGCACATCGTATCCAGCTTGGCGTGGTAAACTACCGGGACTTTATATAATACTCTTTTGCCCCTTCTATAGGATTTTAGATGAAGAGATACTGTCATTTTTTAGTATGTCTCTAAATATATACCTTTAGTGATCTGGCAAAAATCACATGTCAAGTTAGGCTTTCCGGCTCTTCGATTCCTGATAATATGTTTTAGTTCAGTCAACCCCAGATCTTAGCAAGAAGAAACATAAAAAAATACAAAGCTTTTATTTTAGTCTAAAGCAAACTAGCCCATAATTATTAGATACATGAAAACAGTTTTTGAACACGAAGCCATCCAAAAGAGCGACAGTGCATCTTGCTGCGGCTCAAGCGTGCGAGCTGATCGTAAAAAAAGAACAGATAACATTACGGGAAAATATATGTAATTCATTCCATTTTCTTGTACCATTGCATTCTAATATGAGATTGTTTCGTCATGCTCCCCTTGAGTGAAAAGAAGGTTGGGGAATGGGAGAATGAGCAATATTGTTTACGGAAAATATTGTCGCTCCGAGGAAGCTGTGACCAAAATTCCTTGTCAGCTTTCACCAGAACCAGTGGCACAAACGTTTTGGGCTAGATTTGAATGGCAAGTTTTACCATTTCTTTCAATTGTTTATCTTGTTATTTTACTTTGTGTGTTTTCAAGTTATTTATGGATCCGCGATGTCATTCCCAGAATCTTTTGTTTACTCTGCCTTGCTTTGGAAAATTTAGTTGGAAAAGGCGTGTCGTTAGGTTGCGTTGCATCAGAATAATAATATCATGACGTATGCAGTCGGAGACTGACAGTTTAAAAATCATTCTTTATGTAGTGGAGTGAAACAACTTGCTTTTTGGATGTTGAGCTGTTTGGAATTCATATCTTGTTTGACTTATCTATTTTGCTGACTGCTTGATGGCAACAATTGATTATGACAAGTTATGAGATGTTGTTGTGAATGTGATATTCCACTAGATTGATACAATCTTCTTCTGTTCTTGTAGATATAGCTGTTAATAATAATTTCAGTTAGGTTTGTATATTGAGATAAAGAAAATTGAGATGTAATTCCCAAAAAAAAAGCTATTTTGAGTTTCTTGGCGTCAAATTATTTTAAACTCTGTTACATTGTGGTAAAATCCTTTTGCCAAAAGACACGTTAAATTTCTGAAGAGTACATTTATGTTATTTTGCGAAACTTCATGCGAAATAATTTTACAGATTAGCGAATTTACAACCAAACAACTTCAAAATGCGGAGGCAATGAAACATTCATGACTCCATTGCACCACTCACCATTTGTAGAAAAATAAATGCTTTTTTAAGCATACAGTCTCGATCTCAATCGCCTTTAATATAGTACGAATAATTTGAAATATAACAAGTTGAAAAATTCTAATGAAATTGCATAAAAACTGTAAGGCAATGCTGTTCGCTTCTCTCTCGTCGTACTACTGAACACAACTTGTCAGGAGTAATAACTGATTATTACACGTATATGTTAGATTTGTGACATTGGATCGATATTATTCTGGGATAAAGGCATGATATTCAAATTCCTTTTGGATACAGGAGCCGGAGAGATATAATACTACTATAGTTTGGGCTTTCGGATATGAAGCTTTTGTGATCTCAGTTTTGAAGTATATGTCTATGAATACAACATAGCTATAGGTCGGAAGCATTGAGACATAAATGGCGACTCGAAAAGTATCGGACCTATATTTCCTTACAAATTGTTGGATAACCTTAATTTCTCTATATGAATCCGGAGCCACTCCCATTTTGCTCAACAAAATTGAAACCTTCACTTGAACTCACAAGGGGCTTCTAAAAGCGTTTTTTACATCTTCACAAGCGACTCCTAACCAATTTTGACTATATATATTAATATATTTATTTGCAATCATCTGCGGGTTTTTTTTTTTTGCCCCTATATATTAATTCCACACTTGTTATCTTTGGCGTAACACAATCTCTGTTTCGTCTTTTGGTCACTTGGATTTTTTATTAACTACCTAGCCAAATATGGTACATTTGCACTTACAGTGCTATTTGTATATTAGTGGATTTAAATTATAACATTATGCTAGTTATTCGATCTTATATCGCCTAAACCTATTTTCTTTCGTTCTATCCTTCAGGGGTCAACCCTAAATTATTATTACTTTGTATCTTATGGATAGAATTAGGTAAATACATATATTGTTAGTTCTGAATGCGAAAACCGATAATACTCTACTGGATATTGGTTGATCATTTAGGATGGAAATATTTTTAGTTATGGTCAAGAATTCCAATTTATCACATATTTATGCATTCAGGGATGGACAACGGGTGAGAAATCGATCTGCCAACTAACAGTGTAAGTCAAGGTTGAGTCGAGAGGAGAGGACAGAAGAAATGTGGTAATTAGATTCCTATGGACGATATGGATGGAACAAATGTTCATTGCTCCACAATGTGTCAAGTCAAGATCTGCTAAGCATACATCACTCAGTTGTCTTACATGAGATGGGAAATTTCGGTACGGGGTGAATCATTTATGCGTGTTAAATTATATCTCATAACCAAGACGCTTGCAAAATGTGTTGGGACTCTGTCACTGTCTTGTGGATCTTCCTTTACTCAGGTTCTGCGCTTATTACATAATGGTGCTTGATGAGAGAACATGTGTACGTGGGATGCCGACCGCATATTCACAATTGCTTCTGGGAAGAATTTGCATAGTATTCTTTTATAAATTTTTACATAATTCCACAGTAATTAAATTATGATAGGTTCCTGAACATGAAAATTTTCTCTATATCGACACTATTTGTAGTTCATATTCACAGTCTATGGGTTTATTGCGTTTCGAGAGGTATCTGAGATCTGGTTGATTTGAGCTCTGACCTGCTTGGTTTGGTTTTTGAAGACGATCTGGGAAGCTAAGAGTATTTTCCAGGCCATTAAACTCGCATTCATACGGGATTATGAAAAGACTGCAGAAGCTAGTGGAACCAGGTTCGAATGGTATTAATCTAATATCTAGCTCTAAACAACAATGAAACTGAACCATAAGCAATATAATTAAAATGGTCTATTATATGTATCAAATATAAATGTAACATTACAGTTATCATAACTTTAATATCTCTATTAATATGATGGATTAGTTATCTAGCCATTATACCACACTAGCCTGGGACCATGGGACTAACATTACAGGTAGTAACATATCAGGTTTATATCATGAATTATTTTCGTTTCTCTAACTGACATGGATTTATGTAAATATAGAGCATATTTCTGAGCAGAAATTGTAAAATACTTTCCATATCAAATTAATGTATTGCTGCTTCTTTTACACTGGACTTATGAGTGTGTAAACACTTAGAAATATTGAAATATTACAGCTTTACTAATTATATGGTGACGCTTCTGGCCGAAGCAGCTTTCGCGCTTCACTGGTCTGTTAATACCCATAGGGTTTTCGTTTAGCCTAATAGATCGGAATAAAATTATGATCATTACTCTGTATATGCAAAACCAATCTTTACCTAAACCAATATGCCAGATGAAGCTCTCCTATATGGCGAGCTTTATTATAAGTTGCTCTCTCGTGCATGTATTTCCGAATATCAAATAAGCCAACTTTTTTTGGCTAGCAAATAATGATAATCGCTCAGCCAATGGAAGAATCAAATACAAATGATGCCACTGTCACTCCTAATCAGGAGTTAAACAATTGTGTTAAGGCCTAACTCTCTCTCACAATAGATCGGCCATTACGTGTTCAGGGCCAATTTTACTGATGCACTGAGATTGGAAACTACGAGAAATACTATTGCGCCGAAAGTTGAACATTTTGTCCGCTGTGTCCTGTGTCAAAAATATTTTTATTATATTTGTATTTCAGTTATCCCTTCTACATCGTTATCTACCATTACATATTTGGTTATTGCTCTTGTGCTTAACGCAATGTGAAAGGGTACGGGAGGCTTGTATCCTAACTAAAAATAGACGAGTGGTAAAATTTCTTTATCCTGAATCTTCGTTTGAGCGGATGCTGCATTTTTGGATATGTTCGGAGGATATATATTGGTGATAGAAGATCAGAGCTCACAATATTATCTTATACTATAAGCTTTAACAAATTCGGGTTTCGACTGAACCCAAAGTTTTGTAGTATCAAGTCTTGACGACAACACTAAAATAACTTTACAGGAGTATATAAAAACTCTGGTAAAACAAGTTTTAACGATTCGTACTCAATAATACTGTTATCTAAATAATATAACAGGGCTCTTGATTTATCTCTGTCACTCAAATAAAACATCAACAAAACGTTACGACTATTACGACAGTTGGCAACGTGATTCTATTAGTAAATTCTGAGTTTCGAACACTAAAATATAACTATTATTAGCCGATGTAAGCAAATCCGGATTTATATATGCAGCATTCACCTCTCTGAACAGGAAATACTTTCCGAGTAATATGGACTAAAAAGACGGTTATCTTATTCTGGGGAATATTTATGTTGGTCTCTAACTATTTCTCTTGTGTATATACATTTTAGTCAAACCTATGCGAATTATAAGATTCTTTATTTTCAGAAAACTGATGAAAGTACTTATAAGGAATACATTCATTATATTGCACATTCGAACAATCGTATTTGGCGATGGCATTATACTTTATTCAGATCAACTCCATTATTCGGTTTGGTTATCATTAGATATCATTCATAATTACTGACAGTTTCTATGACAAATATACTGATCGAATCATTAGTTGAATATGTCGAGCCATAAAATTTATTGCTAGATAGGCTTAATTCCAATAAGGAAATCTTTAAACATATTATGCCTTGAGTGCCATCAAGCTTGCCACGCCATCGCTTCCTACGGTTCGTCCATATATGCGCTAATAAATAAAACCGGCTTTCCTGTTTCAGATGCCACAATCCTGGCTGATATTCGCATGTTGTGAAGCGAGGCGAAAAAAATCGTTGCATAGTTACGTAACGTACTGGTCCACTTTTAGCCCTATCCATCTTATACACTCAGATCTCACGTCAGTTAAAAGCAAACAAGAGCTGCTAAGCAACACGTGTTAATCTTTTAGCCGGATTCGCTACAATTTTATGTTTATGCACATCTATATTATTAATGGTAACGTAGAAAATATATTATAAGTGGAGCATATTATTGCGAACATACATCATACCCCATTTCAGTAGTGTACAATACAAACAAGTTGTGCAAGCTATTGGTTCTGAAACAAAATATATCTTCTTTATTCACGATCTTGCTCTAACCAAAAGACTCTTTCATTACTCACATTTATTACAAAACTGAAAATAAACTGCATGTGCGGTGTCCTGGGCACAAAGCGAATTCTTATCTTGTAGCGGGAATTTCCAAAGGGATATTCGTCCTATTCTATTCGCATTTACTTTTTCTTCTACCACTCGGAGATGATATGCTATATACTATCTTTTCAAAAAAAGAGATTCCAGACACTCTTTGTGAGAGAGTCGTGATTACGCTCTATAAAACTTGTGCCATGTATTTGCTTCTTAAATCGCTTTGACCTTTTGCCGAGAATCCACGAAATCAAGAATTTAATATTCTTCACTTTCCATTTATTGTAATTAGACAAGACTTTTTACTCTTATCTGAGCGAAAGTTCACAGTTAAAAGCGAAGACTTACCCACGCGCATCCTTTATATTTGTATACTAACGATCCTCTTTCGTCACCAAAGTGCAATAATCTCGGTATTAAGTTTACAGGCAGTCTATACAGCGATGCGACATCACATAAACAGATAATCGCAATTGTCATGTAATAGATTTGACCCTAATCTCCTTTATCCTCACTTTTGTTTCAAAATTAGAACGGTCCAACTTCGTCGAGACATAATGAGACGTAAAATCTACTGTATGAGCATTTCGTATTTGAGAGTGCAGAAAGTATACGGAATGTTTATGTGTGGAAGACCTATTGATGTAAGATTTAAACATTTCCACATAGCAGTCTCAACCGAATACTATATTCTCACGTACTACTCATTTTACATAAAAACGCTATGAAGCCACCTCAAAATGAATGGATTTACCTCATCAACAGACACGAGATATTATATTAGTCTCCGCATAATCAATATAAAGAAATTATTAGATATATGGGACTAAACAACTTTCTCCTATTCAGAGCAATCTACTTTCACTTTCATCATATTCTCACTTCATGCAGACCATCTACATGAGCTACATAATCAATTCTGGATGTGAATTATGATCTGCTATCAACTTCGGGATAACTGAATGTCATGTTCGGGATCTATGCGAATATAGGAGTTTAAGTCGAGGTGAAAAATGTAGAGTTACACCCGCCATATTTATGCACACTATCAAATGGAATAATCTATTGTTTTTTTTTTTAGTTAACCACAGAAAACGATAAAATTGAATTCTTCAATGTTCTGTAGATCTCGTAACAATGCCTCTGGAATTTGTAGGATAATTATCGCATATCTATCTATTCTCGATCACTAGATAAGTATATCTCTCTTGGAAAATGAGAGTGAAGTCTTGCTGCAGGATTATTCCTATTCACGTGTTGGAGTGCGAACAGGAATTGAGAAATTGCGACGCATGGTTATGCGGCTCATCGACATTGTCGTTACTTATCAGGTCGTGGTATAGTCGCGGGCTCAACTGAGCGTCTCCTGCGATTTGAGATTGAAATGAAATGCTCCATATTTCAGCTGTTCATCAACCCTACAAACACATGTCCAGTCCAGTCTCTAAGAATTCTATCATCTAATATTGTGACTTGCAGTGTCTTCTCCAATTAATATCTCGAGGACTTAAACGGATGCCGTTAAATCCGGCTATCAACACGGCTCTTCCTCCCAGCAGGTTCTCATGAGCTCATAGACATCTTTCAGGACAGTGCTCTGGGTCGTCCTTCTGTAGCCGTTTTGAGGGAGTGCATTTATTACAAGAACACCTAGTAGATTATTCTGTATGGCATCGCTTTCTTGGAGCGTAGCGGGCACCATGCTCTCTCTGTAGCGCGAGAGTTTGAATCGTCCCATAGGGTTGAGGAAAGTGAGATGAGGGCATCCGGCCTACGGGTATCAAACATACATGAATTGGAATATATAAGATAAACGCGAATATGTGCTTCAATTTGAGTAAGTATTTCAGCTGTATGCTACCGCAGAGAAAATACTGATTATCACAATACACTAATTGACAATACGCACCAAGACTATAGTCTGTACTTGGTTAATAAATCCAAAGCAAATACAATACATTATGCTGACAACGCCCGAAATACTAAGAGCACACGATGCGTGTGCGGTAGAAAATACGGTTAGAAATGGGTTTATCTTCTCTCTATACACCACGCTGGTTTGCGGAGCTAAGACACATTATGAAGGGAACACCAGAATAATGGCGCGCGCGGTAATTTTCGCAATCTTACAATCATTGTATCATTTTTAGATCACGTTTTGCACGTATAATATTTGCTTTAAACATCTGCTAAAAAACACAATATTGCAAATAAGTAGAGTTACAGTTTATGGTGCAGATAGATCGGATATGGTCCTACACCTAGTCTCTAGTCAATCCTGAAAGCGCAACACAACAAACAGCACAGATTAAACCAGAATATCGTTTCTCTACTGTATAGGAATATTCATCCGAAACCTTGATAGAAAGAAGAAGGGAACGAAGAATACTGGCGTTTTGTGGATTTGAGGGGAACAAAAAAGCATGTCTTTCTGCGTAAGCATTGCAGTATGAAATTCGATATGTGATGTTTTTAGTTTCCTAGCATCAACATCAACATGATTATGATGATGATGATGAAGATGCTGTGTAGTTTTTAAAAGAACAAGATTCTTCGTCTTCCACATTGTATAATAATTCTTACTTTGATTGCTTCGGTTTCAAATCCTTTAGTCAGTGAAAACCAGCAAGAGAAGCAATAAAAATCAGTTTTTAGAGGAGGAGAGGTTCAAGCAAGAAGATTGTAACAATAGATTACATAGTTCCCTAGAATTAGGATGGAACTCTCATCTCGGTAGCATTGAGCATACATTATCAACCTCTGTCCGCTAGTATACCGATATAGTGATTGCATGTCGGTGTGCTCTGGTCAGTCCGTAATTTGGTTGGATGAATTTTAAAAAAGGAGTAGCATGAAATCTTACTCATCTATGCAAACAGGAATATATCAACCAGTGGCACATTAACTAAGCGTATCTATAAATACGTGATTCTGAAGGAAAAAGCCTTGTCTGCGCACAAGTTGAGAAAAATGCTTTCATCGTGAAAAGATTGTGATGCAACAAGAAACAACTTGTTGAAAAATATATCTATGCAATTTAATTCTGATCCAATCCGGCTGAGTGTTAGGCTTTTGCCAAAAAATGTTGAGATACCTAAATACACTCAGGTGGATGGGCGGATACAAACACAATGAAAAATCAAAACGAACTGTTTGCAAGTAGAAAAACTCTCAGTTGCTCTTGAGTCAAAGCAAGGTGAACCACAATATGCATGCATGACATGAAAAGAATGGAAAGACAAGATCATCAAATTATAAACAAAGTTGTTCAAATGGGTCGCGGAAACTTTTCAAGACGGGCTGAGCTGAAGTTGAAGACTAAACCAATATAATGAGTAAAATAGTATTCCTCGTCGTTAATAAAACAAATCAAGTGATCAGACATTGCAAATAAAAATATTGCAGCGATTTGTCAGCAGTCCCTCCTACCCACTTCTGCTCAAGTAGAACCTGCGTATGAAATTCTAGTCTGTTTCAAATCCGGTTCTAAACATGTTGGGATTGAGTAAATCATTCCGGTCTGGACTTGTGGCTGCAATAAAGTGTCATTTTCTGGAGTTTTTATGCTCATGGACATGATGCAAGGGATTTAATAAAATGCTTTCAAGAAATAAAACTACAAAACAAGTTGCTTTAAAATGTATACTATTACGTAATTGTTTATCTTGGCCTGTGCGTAACTTGCACAACATACCATTCAGAAAGTACCCTAGTTTATTCCTTGGTAATTCACTCAAGTTGAAATTTCCGTTTTGTTACCCAAACCCTTAACAATTTCTCAAGGTTTCTCCTTCCATTCATAATTCCGATCAAAAGAAACTTTCTGGAACTCTATTGAAACGTAGAAGTTTTATGAACAAACAACTATTGAACGTTTTTAAAAATCACTTTGAATAGAAAACCTTCATCTTTCCTCATTCTTCATCCAAAGTTCAGTGACAGTCGGAAGGGTACGTTCCACATTTTATGGGTTATTGGTCATTCACAAGATTTACATAGTAGACTACAATGAAATGAAGGTGAACCTTTGTGTTACATTATGTTTAGTGATATGTACCCTGTCCCTTTTCTATTCCTTTCCATGCAACCACAACCTTACATGGATTATGGTTGGTTTGGGCATTCCTTTAAAAATGTTTAAAATAAAGTTGTACTAGACTACTATGGGATTTAAAAACATTTTTGAAGCATATTTATTCGTCTAGTAGTCAAAGGGATCAAACATTATTGACAGGTTTGTAAACCAAAGTGTTTTCCACAACCAGACAGATTAAATGGTGACACATGAACAGAAAATGGGGCAGTGGCAATGCACCTCGTAAAAAGTTCTAATAATAATGAAACTAACTGTGATAATTCAAGGTTCAAGTACCCCAAATTATCTTCAAGAACAAACCTAGCGTTCTGCATAAAATGTCTCTTTCTGTACGCGAACCCCGAATAACAATATAAAAGTGGAATATCGACATTGGCATCAAGAAACTGTTCTGTTCAATTTTTTGGGTGAACGTACCTCTGAGTTGCCTTAGGGTACTGAACTAGGCCGACATATATTTGCTTCACTGTCATTATGTCAAGTACCTAAAATATATCGTTTTATTTTTTGAGATTGTACGAAGCTCCTTTGGATTAGATGTAATTGTAAACTACACAGTCATCCATGATATCGTTATCATCAAGTCCGTATTATTTTTTATGGTATATTGGCAATAGGATAATATTGGCGTTCCCTTCTTTCATGCCGAAGAAGCATGCAGGTTCTGTTTCTAAAAAAGTATAATGTGTTTTAACAATGTTACACTGGGTTGATGCTTTTCTTATAGTCATAGTAGCTCAAGACTCTAGATAACTTTATTTGTTGAGGACAATACATGCGGAGAGGTGAGCTGCTTCAAATGGGCGGTGGCCGGTTTTTCACCAGTTTATTTTATGCAGCCACAACTTGTAAAATGTAACACGAAGTGGCTTTTACGGATGCATTATATATTTATGCAAAGTGCTGATACGATATGCCATGATATATGACAAAGATGTGACCAATCCAAAGTGTTTTGCTCTGCAGTGGCTGTTGCTAGTTGCATTTTTGTCTGAGTCGATGGGATAAGGACGACTACTATTTTATTGCCATTGACTTTTTACCCCTGCATTTGCAAATTGCAAATGATTAATTTGTTGAAAATGAGCTTGTAAGTATGATTGATCAAATGCAAAAAACGTACAGTGTTGCAAATATTTTGACATTTATAAATGATCTAAAACTAAATACGATTATGATAACATTCAGAGACTGCGAGTTGGGGTCTGAGTCTGAAATATGTGTTCGATGCTCAATCATCGAATCATAAACATTTTAGATTACTTAACCACACCGAGGCGAGGTCTAGACTTTAAAATGACGCATTTCCTTTTACCATTTATGATTCTTTAAACCAACAATCTTATCAGCTTAAGTGCACTATACATACTATAAGCTAACTTCATTTGATATAGAAGCAGTATGAATTTTCTAGCAGCTATTATAACATAACATTGAAGGTTACGTTTCCAACTTCCTATGGTGTATGATGGGGGGAATAGGATTTATGTGAGATTTTGCATGAAATTTCCCGATTTTGCCATGAACTCAATGAAAATCGCCCTTAAATTCGCTAAAAACTAAATAACTCTTAAGGAATACTCCGTTCTCAGCCACCGAGCAAATAAAATGCGATCTGCAGGGCAAATAATTTGTAATCCTTCCCTTATGATAGGTTTTAACGCCACTGTATTGCTATATGAATGCTTATTTAACTTACTTCTAAACAAAGATAATTTGGAGACTTCTGAAACCTGAGACACCACATAACTGCAGTAAAATGTGATATTAAATTTCAAGCTCCTACCAACCTTTTAATTCTGTTGCATAATTCTGATAATCAAAATCCATTTTCCAGTTCTGTCTATTCTAACCCACAAGTTTTGTACATTTTGACAGGAAACAAACAAAGACAAGGCAGAAATGAAAAACCATCTACCACGCCACATATGGCTAACCTTCACAAACGCAAAGGCTCAAGTCAGAAGCTTCCACAGCAGCAGACTGAGAAGGTTAAGACCAGAGAAAGTCAAAAAGTAGAGCCGCAAGTTCAACGTGATGTTCTTGACAGCGGATAGCAGCTGAAGTGCAGCATATTTTGAAGTAATTTTTCAACATAAGATTACTCATCTGTGATGATATGGTATCTATCCCAAATATAGGTGTTTACTCACAAAAATCATAAATCCTTTTATGATTAAAATACACATGCAAAAATTTCACTATCAACTCTTTTGTGTAGGGGTTAAAGACATCACAGCAATGCCATAGGTTAGAATTTTACTCAAGGATTTTAAACCATTGACATAGCTTTAAGAAAAAGCTGAGCATTCAAAATATTGTGATTGTTATCAAACTACCCCTACGCATTTGAGAAAAGTTTGTTTTGCATTTATACGGAAATCGTTGTATTGTTGAATTGCCGTAATTTTTAACCAGCTCAGCTATAAATAGTTTAAACAAATATTGTGTCAAGAGTGCAATTTTATAAGTTATGTTATTAATGCGGTTGTGACGAAAACGAGATCTCATTTTTTATTATTGGTGTCGGACACAATCTTACCATGAACCCAAGTAGTCTTATCAATTTTAGTTAAACATGAAACTGTTTGCTCACTACGTTATTGCCTTTCCTTCATCGACTTCGTGATCCATGTAGATATCGATCAATCCTAATTAGTTTGATTGATGGTGATTCATTGTTAGTGGTGGTGAATCGAGAGGTTGCATTTATAGTTTTGGGAGTTACATAACATCATTTAGTAGTCCTTCATTGTATATTGTTGTGACAATGTCTACTGAAGAGACCTCGCAAGGGATAGACTCTGAGACGAAAGATAGCAGTGCTGACGAATTTACTGATGCCACCGAGGAGATCGTTGGTGGTAATGGTGATACCGTTGGGTTATCTTCACCATCTCCTTCTGTAGATAATCTCAGTACGTGCGGTACGAATAACCTAACAACAATTTACCGAATTAACGTAAAATGGTGTAATGAATGTAATTGAATTGTGAACTGCTTTATTTTTAGTGAGTAAAAATAGTGAGCTCGCACTTCAAGATCAGATAATGACGTTGCAGAGAAAACTCGTTGAATTGGATGCCGATTTTGGAGCTAAAAGGGCTAGATTCAAGGAATTATTTATGCAGAAGGAAGGTAAGCATGACAATAACTTGTTTTGGAAGCTGTTTGTAATTAAGAAATTTTTAGTTAACGATTGCAATTTTTTAATAGATGAATTGGCACAAGAACGGGATTCAAAGAGCAAACTTGAGGCAGATATCAAACGGCTTGAAGATGAGTTAAATGAATCAAAGAGTCAGGTCACGATTGCAGAGTTGCAGAAGAATGATATTGAAATAGAGCGACAGCGGTATCAAAGTGATTCGATAATGCAGCGGAGGAAATATGAAGGTTAGATTAGAGAAATTGTTTTTATTAGGGCTTGTATTGCAATGGGAAAATCTACAATGAGAAAAGGATTTCCCAATATTAGTTGAGTAATGAGTATAAAACAGTAATAAATAGGATGTGGTTTTGGTGGTTTCTTGAGTTTATGAAAAGTTTGGGATGCTTACTTGCAAACATGGTTTTGTGATTACTTCGTGTTGTACAGGATTGAACTTACGATGAATTATTATCGATATTTTTTCCCAGAGTCCATAAAAGAGTTGACGACCAAGTATGACAATGAAATTCAAAGGCTAAAACATGTAAATAGCAAATTAGAGGCGAACATCACTGAAGTTCGTGAAACATTGTCACCCTCCTCCGGTTTCGATGGCCCTGGTGCTGTTTTCTCCACGGTTGGTCAACACTTCAAGAAAAGTTTAGCCCGCAAAATTAATTCCACAATGACGGCGAGCAATGATAGTCTTCATGAAATTGACGATGGTGCTAAACTCAAACCTACCAGCACTTCCAAATACGTAAGTATTTTTGTCTAACTTTATCTAAAAAGAATTTTGTGTACAATTCCAGCCTTTTTTTGAAAAATGTAAATCATTTTGTTCTTAATGTAGGCTCAGGAAGATGCCGAAATGTTGAGATCACTTGTAGTGCAATTAGAAGAAGAATTAGTGGCTTTGAAAGAAAAGGTACGGAATTCGGATGAACAACTAGCTGCTTTGCAAAGTGCTCAAGCTTCACTAGTCAAAGGTAATGATGCGCTGACCATTTTCCTCCAAGGGAAGGATGTTCAAGATGTGTTGACGCAGTTGGACGACAAGGTATCGAACATACAACAGGTTGCAAATTGTTTGTTTTCCGCTGATTTATTAAAAAATTTAGAACACCTGATGTTTACAATGTTTTTGACTTCTTTAAGCTACGAACTGCACAGAACGGTTTAGAGGCGGAAAAGTCTTCCCGTGCTGATTTAGAAATGTACGTTGCATTTGCCAATGCACAAAAAACTTTACTTCAGGACGAGTTAGACAAATCCAAATTGGAACTTCGGGACCTGAAAGAACAGTACGCATTTTTAAAACTTTTTTTTTGTTAATTATATAGTTGGCTCACATTTCTAAACAAATTGTTTTTGAAATTTCAGATTAGATCTGGAGCGCAAACGGCACGACGAGAATTGTAAACGATACGAAAAAATCTCCAAAATGCCACTTGAAACTGTTCAAGCGAAACTTGCCAGGCTGCAGGAATTAATAAGTCAAATTAGAGATCCTTCGTCTGAAGAAACTGCCAAGAAGCTTGCAGAACTGCAGGTAGTAAGCAGTAGTGATGAATCAACATTCGATGTGAGGAATTTATAGCTAGTTTTATTAGTTTTAACACGTTTAACATGTGAAAGTTGTGTATTCATTTGTGTGATTGAAATTGCAAAGGGTGCTGGAAATCCAGTCCCACCAGCTCCATGTAAAGAGTGTGATAGTCGCCAGTCCCAAATCGATAGGCTGAAGGATGAGCTCCATAAATCATCCCAGTTTAGAAAAGATATTGAGGAAGAAAGCAATACGAAGGCACAGGGTCTTCAGGTATATTCCAAACAACAATTTTTTAATTTGAAAAGGCATATTAATATTTATTATTTTAAACATACAGGCCCAGCTGAATGCATTGGAAGCACAAATGGGGACGTATGAACTGTTGCTTCATGAAGTGAACACGACATCTCAGCAAGCTATGGATAATATGGAGAATCGACTGAAAAGATTGCAATATGAACGAGACTCAATCCAAAGCAAGATTGAAAGGTAGGTTTATCCGAATGTTTCAAAACAAAACATTTAATATGTCATTGGAATCGATTTGTGGAATAATTAAATAACTGTTTTGGTAGTTTGGAGTTGGAAAATGATAACCTGAAAGGAAAGCATGTAAAACATTCAGTGGCTATGCAAAATGAACCGATCTCACTTCCTAATGATGTCATGGTTCGTATTAAAAATAATAATAATCCATTTCTAGATAATGTGTTTTTTAATCAAAGCTAATCGGAGCTTAATTGTTTCCAGGAACTTCAAGAATTGGTTCTGAAGCTCCGAGAAGATTTAATAAGTGTCCAAATAGGAAAGGAAACTGTCGAAGGAGAGCTCCAATTTTTGAAAGATCAAATGAAAATGATTGAAGAAGAGAAGACGACGATAGAAGAGGGGCTAAATTCCGAAATAAGTAGTTTAAGGTACAAAATGACTTTTCTGTATAGTCAATCAGCATTTCAATTATGCTATTTCATTGATCTAATTGCTAATTGTTTGTTATAACAGAGACATGCTAACAGAAAGTAAACACAGATGTGACGGGTATGAGGAGGACAGGCGAAGGTTGGAGAAAACCATTAATGACGTCAAAACCAAATTGATGGCTTCTGAAGCCCATAGCAGCAAAATTTACCAGTCCAAAAAACAAAGTGAAGACCATGCCAGAGAAAAGGTATACCAAATGTCCAATTGCATTGAATAATTATTCAGCAGAAACGACGTTACTAATTCACAACTTGTGTTTCTAAACCATTAAGGAGGTACGATATGAATCCCTCAGTCGAGAAAACCACGAGCTGCAAGGAAAGATAGGCACCCTCCGCAAAGAATTGAACAACAGTGAAGATCTGCAAAAGGACTTGATATCTTTGAATAAATCCCTTCAAATGGAGTTAGAAGCTCTCCGCTGTCCTGAAACTGAGGTTCGATGGCAACATCCTGACGACATCAGTCAATGCAAGACTTGTAAAAAAGGTTTGCATGATCCTAGAGAAAAGGTATGCCTTAACTATATGGCTAATGACAATTACTTGAAAATTCAAAGTTTTTTCAATGTACCATTGAAGTATTCTCATTTTATTTATTTGTTTTAGCATCACTGTAAACATTGCGGCCGCATTTGTTGCCCTGATTGTATTAGTCGAACAATCAGACGGGGAAACCGAGATTACAACGTTTGTGGATTTTGTCATACCCTCTTAGCCCACGATTCCGCTCCGTATTTTAGCACTGAGCCACCGCATTCACCGGACTAGTTATAAGTATTTAACATTCTCCCATCAACCTCCAAAATACAGCACCCTGTTTATAATTACAATCTCCAGTCAACATTTATGTATTTACTAAAGTAGAGCATCATTTTAAACAAAGTCAAGTGCGTGTTATATTTTATTCATAGACTCGCAATCGCAGTTCCAACTCCACATGCCAACTTTAAGATAATCATTTGGGTGCGTTGGTGCATTTTTATCGTGCATTATCAAACCCACGTCAGTGAAAAGGTCTAAAAAGTCTATATCATTTAAAGGTATTATATAATGATGAACAAAATCATGCAAAACAAAAATCAACACGGTTTTTGAGTGAACTTCTAACGAGAGGTTATATTTATTACCGTCATAATTCATGAATACAATAAAGGCATTCCTTCAAATCTTTACGTAATCAAGATAATCGTCTTGCGCGCATTTACATATTTTTTTTCTCTCTTTCTTCATTTTTATTTTTAAATATTACATTGTTCTTCAATTGCATACATTATATTCCCCGACAAACCATTTTGTTTGAAGTTGCCGTTTAGTTTAGTCAACATCATCATCGTGTGCTGTGATTATCGTCGTGTCGTGACTGTGCCATACCATAATCCCCAGTTTTTGAGAAGTAGACCATTTTGTAGCCCATGAGTGGAGTGAACTATAGTTTTTGTGCTTGTGCACTCGTTTCTTTTAGTAGATCATCCCCGAGTGGAAGTCATTCCTGTGAAAAAATACGTTAGGGTTGATTGTTGAAACTGTTGGCTCCAGGGTTGTGTATAGATTTCCGTCTGTGCACCAATTGGCCGAATTCAGAAGGAACCATTATATTTATTGCGGATTCAAAACAGGATTGCATTTCTAACAGCAAAATTCTGACCTGGATTCACTTACCGCCCCACAAAGCTGTCTTGTAGTTTTTTGTCGAAGGTTTGAAATGAAAGAATGACGGTGAGTAGCCAGAACATTGGTCCTCTTGATCCTCAAAGCAAACACCTTCTTTGTCCAATGAAGCCAGTTGTCTTCCCTGCATAGAAAAATCATTAATGTGTAAAATCGTCATAAGTTACCATGCTATCAGTTAATTACATCAATTAAGTATTTAGTTGCAAGATAAAAACCTTTGGCATAAACATGATGAGAAAAGTAGTTAAACTGTGGGCCACTAAACCAAAGGATACGCAAGCATCTTGATGTCTCCCCTATAAGGACAATCATCATACAATATTAAAACCGCTTGTATAATGGCATGTGGGCTAGCATAACCCAAAGACAAAAAACTGAGCAATTATGTCTCAAGTGCAGTCATGTAATAATAGTCTATTATAAGCAAAAAGAGTTTACCTGCAACATCCACCCTGCCACAGTCCAGCTGAGTGCAACAGGAACCGTCACAACTGCAGTGATTAAGATGTAGACAGACTCCCTATAATTTTCCACTACCCCTTTGTACGCCGCTCTCCCAGCAAGGAATCCAACCATGATCACAAGGAAGCCGACGTATGATAACGAATATAACAGCTGCACAAATGAGGTTCCGCATTGGAGGAGAATCGAGCGACCAGACTCCACAGTCTGCAATTATTGTGTAACAATTTCAAAGATCAAGACACTGTACATCATGCCCATAACTGGACTTATTGCATACCATTAGTAACCCACAAAAGTTGAAGGTCGTGATTCCTAAACTCGTGTTCAGATCATAACTGTCACGTAATCAAACTGCAAATAAATTTAAGCCACGGGGCAACTTGTGACTATATACTCGGCAATGCTTTATATATCCTATTAGAGCTCATTTTCCAACAACTTGAAACAAAGGCAATGGCTTCGTGCATAATATTCACATTTGCCTAGTTAACGCAATGACGCATCCGCACCGTTTTAGCTTCAGTGACAGTAACGGAGCTTCAACCACGCTGTGTGTTTACAAGAAAAATCTCCCTGTTTTTTGTCTCCTACTGACATAATAACGAACATTTTGTTGTCAATTTTTCTCACAACTTACACAATTTTTTACTCTTCTCCGAATACATAATTGGGCTTACGAAGCAAAAAATAAATAGATCTGCTACAATGGTACAATGATCTACTATCATGATTGTGATTGTTACACAGCTTATTTAATAAACTAGAATTTCTCTTTGTGAAAAAACAGCAGGAAAAAACGGTTTGCAAATACCAACTAATTTTTAGTTGTATTAGCCGTTTTTTTCTGAAAAAGAGGAAGCTAGTTTTGTGAGACATTTCAAAAAAGCTTTATGATTGTCTTTGAATGATAGAAGCCTCTAGTTAAAAGTCTGACAGGAGAACACGGCTCACATTGCATCGCATGAAGAAAAGAAAAGGAATAGCAATTGCAACTCTGTGACGCGTTTTACGAATACGCAACGCAACGCATCCAAACGTTAAAAGAAAAATCTACTGCTTTTCTAAACAGATTCTACATGTGTTCATCTCTGAGCATTGCCTGTCTGCACAAACTCATCACGACTTGATGACTGTAACAGTCAGTTGTCATTGTCATCTTCATTATGATATTGTATACATTTGTTACTGTATTATGACAAGTTGGATGAATGTCGTGTTTAAATGCGCGAGACACGAGATATTATTATTTTTTTGGTTGAAATGCAAACTAGCAAACAAAGGAAAAAGTTTGTAAGAAAGATTATCTTGGTGGTGTAGGCGTAAATAGGTTTGTGTAAAAGGAGAAAAAGTGAAAGGGTGTGAAAACAAAAAAAGAGAATCTTTTGAAAAAGTCATTTCGTGTTTTCTTAATAAAACTGTACAGATGACTATATAATAGCATGTGTCATAAAAAAGAGGATGAACTTCAAGATGAAATCAAGATAGCTCCCTAACTTTAATCTTCTGTGTTTTTACCTGAAGGAATGGTGGATAAATGATAACCCATTGAGTATCAATGGCAACTTGAACTGCAACGCTGAAGAAAAGTAGGATCCCTTGATAGGAGGTGGGTAAGTATACTCCAGTATCCAAACTGAGAAGGAACACACATTTCACCATCAAAACTGAAAAGATGAGGCTGTATGTGATCCCCACTCCAAGTCTCCCCACGAAACATCCAATAATAGAAGGATGAACAGCAAACATGAGGGCAAGAAAAGAGCACAAAAACAATCCAAAGAGGAGCATTTGACCCAAAAACAGGTGGCGTCTCGATTGACCCCGTGCTCTGCACAAAACATACACTTCGAACAAGATAATAAGCATCATGTTCAACGCAGCTAAAACGAACAATGGGATTGTCCACAGCTCCCGTTTCAAAAAGCCCCCAATGGTCATCCCGTAATATTCCTGTTCTTCCTCGGATTCAATCAACTCGTCCCTACCAAAGTGACTGTTGATGGACCAAATCTTGTCAGACTCTGCTTTCTTCACTTCCCCTTTCGCCACTGGGACACTGCTACCGTTGCTATCACTTTTCACACGCTGTTCTTTCCCAGTGCTGCTGCTCCCCGTGAGATCTTGGTGAAGATGATCATCCTTGTCAACGATAGCAGTAATGGTTCCGGTGGTGTGAAACAGATCATCATGAAAGGTTTGAGGATCTCCTGCCGATGAGTATGTTTCACTAGTATCTTCCAATCCACCACTACTGACACTGGGGTGGTGCTCGCTCCCTAGCCCAACATCATCGTCACCGTCATCCAACGCCAAATACTGTTGCTTGCTGGTCGCACCCCCACTGAAACTTCTGCCAGTACTGATGTTATCCTCGATTGAAATGAATTTGCTGGGTTGCAGAGTACTACTGCTGCTCCCACTGTTGATGTTTTTGAGCAAAACAGGATCAGTCTCATGATTATGATTAGTGTCATCAATACTCAGGGAACTGTCGCTCTTAAGCTGTGTGTACAGACTCCCATCCTCATCATAATCCACATATACTTCATCTCTCAAACTACTTTTACTAGCATCCTCAACATCAACACCATCACCACTATGTTCATGTTCACCAGCACTACTGCTCGCATTGTTATGATTAGTAAGATCGTAATTATGATTATTATTACTACTACTGCTGCTACTACTACTACTGTTGGTGTTGTTAACACTACTGATCATGCTACTATTCTTGTTACTCATGCTCCTCCAAAAATTGGCAATTCTACTGATAATGCTACTGCTACTTTTCTCAAGAGTACCATCAATCGGCCGAAATGCGGCTAAGCTCAAGTAATTGGCAGGTAGAAGGGTTGGCTTGCTCAACGAAATGTTATTGGTGTTATTACTGCTGCTACTGCTATCATTTCTCTTATCAGCCACAGCGGCAGTCCCAGGCGCTACAGAAGTATTTACTGAAGTCGCGGTCTGTTTCTCATAGAGATCAGTCTCTTGGCTGTACCTGTCAATGTCGATACTACTCATTGTAGCATCACTCCCTGTCGTGTAGTACTCATCATCAGAAATGAACAGGGATGAAGGCTCCTCTTGAGCGAGCAGCGATGAGGAAGGTGATGTTGCGCCTCCTGAAGACTTGTGCCCTTTGCCATTCCCTTTCAGTTGTCTCTCTTCACTTGAATGGCTGAATGGGGAAGAGATCGTAGGGAACCTAACGAAAGCTGCGTGCGCATCGTGCTCCTGGTGAGACTCCTCTCTGCTCTCAACGGATTGGGAAGTTGGGTCGTAGTAGCCTGGCTTGCTGGTTTCGTAAACAAGAGGCTTTGTTCCGCGGGTTCGCGATGAGGCGAGTTTCATTAACATAAGGCTTTTACTCGTTTGTGACGAGGAAGCTCCTCCATTGTTCCTCAATATACTCCCAGGGATTTGCTCCACATGGCCAGCTTTGTAGGGTTGAACTGAGGAGGGTGATGCGGAAAGGAGGAACAAGAGGAGCACGACGGTGGATGAGGTGAAAAATTGGAAGCGGCGGAATGGCAGTGATTTTAAGCCATGATCACAGTGATTACAATAAATATGTGAGGTCATGATGACTAAGGAGATTTGGGAGGATACAAATTGCAAGCTTTTGCAGTGGGATTTATCAGTTCAGCTTTCTCCTGACATTTATATCGGCTAAACCGTGCGGAAAAAAGTACGCTCACTTTCCTTAGCAGCGCAAACCCACCGTATGATTTGAGATTAGTCGATAACAATTATTCTTGTCGTTTTCTGGATGGCGTTTACAAATTAATGAACATTTGGTCTGTTGAGAAAAATTGCTCCATTTGCTAGCCAGCCAGTCAGTAGTACTTTTTTTAAAGGCAACTTTGAACTTCTGATGGCGTTGAAAGCAGTTTTGCTGCTGAATGCGGATGTGGGGAAATTATGGGCGTGGCTAACGCTCCAATGTACCCTTTAAGTCAGCATCATCAAAACCATTTATGATTTGTCGGCCCACAAATTAAATTATGTTTTCATTTGGTCCTCCACAACTCGTAGTGATGAAATGGTTAGAAAATTGATTTTTCTTTTCAGACCCACTCACTTTTGATTGCGCTCACGTCACCGTCTCGTACCCTGTCTCTGTGTGAAAACATAAAAAGAACGAAATTGCAAATTAGAAATGACATGCCTTAAATGGGAAATGCCGAGCTGCAGATGCCGAGAAGGAGCGGCTCTCAAGCGTGAAAAGAAAAGGAAAAAACGAAGGTGCTTTTTATACGGTCCACATTATATTAGTTATTGCAAACAGTGCTCTTTTCTCATTTCAATTTCGGCAGATTTATTTTTAAATGAATGAACCATGTCGGAAGTTCTACAACATGGTATGGTCTATGGTTAAATGCTAATAATAATGTTTTTGTTGCATTTATAATAAGAAACAGTGGGATGAAGGCTGAAAAGCTAATATGCATGCTTGCATTTCAGTCGAATTTCCTTTACTGCCTAACTTGATGATTTGCGGCAGTAATAATTGAAAGAAAAATATCAAAACTTCATTGTGGCAGAAACTTTTTCCCTTTTTACTGTTTTTGCAAGTGTAAATATTCAAAAATGCATAATATGCGCATGAGAGACGGAAGGCCGATGCATAAAAATTGCACGTTTCGTTCGTCTACTAAATATTTGCACTAATGTCTCTAAACGCTTAGCTTGTTTAAGTATTTGTAAAAGTGGTAATTTTTCGAAAAGAAATTTTGAAACTGAAACTATTTATTATGGCACTTAAGACCCCCTCAAAACCAACAAAATCGTTTAAGCATATAATATTACCTATTATACTGGTGCTGCTACAAATAATCAACCAAAATCAAAACAAGATTGAAATACGATAAGAAATGCTCAGACTACTAATTTTATTCGTTGTCTGACCGTGTATGATTGTTGAATTCCGCATTTTTTAAATTTGTTTTATCGCAAACAAGCAATTTTGTTTGTTATTTAAATAGATTAATCAACGAGGTAGAAGCAAAGGAACACGTGCATATTGTACCATACTTGATTGTAATTGTGGTGCTCGTTAATCATGACAATGCAGTTTTTTAAAAATAATCGTTATGCAACCAATTTTTAAATATTTAGAACCTTGCGCACGGTACAGGATTTACATGAGCCACAAAGTCAATAAATACTTTTTGTGCATTACAAAGAATTAGGTATTTTGACCCATGACGCATTAACTACTACTAACATTTCGTTTTAATCATGAGACGTGATTTCGCAGACTGGAAATTACACGTGTAGTTGCAACGCAACTGCAATGCCATTTAGTTGATGAAGGATTGGGAGATGTAATTTATGTTATCTCTCAGTTCATATTTGTGTTAGTGAGATCATTTTCATTTTAATAGCTCTCTTTCTCTCTCCGTCGAGATTTTAATGTGCATAATATTTTATAAATAGATAGTTAAAGTATGAGTGGGACTAGATACACTTGTTTCCCTAAAATGATATACTTGGTTGTACATTAGCTTCTTTACAGGGGTTACAGCGTGTCCCGCTGTTATTATTTACTTTTAATGCTGGGTTTAATGTGGTTCTAACAACGTTGGTGGCGAAAACGCATAAGGAGGTAGAGAAACAGTCAAGGATTACTTTGTACTTGGGACGAAACAGTGAATGTAAATTTGAAATTTTAAACAAATTTGAAACCCAAAAAAAAGAGGTGCAGAGCGTCTGATCCGAAGACACTATTTAAAAACTCACTTGCATTTTAACTTCACTTCATGTTGAGAATGCATGCGGTGGTGTGTGCTACTGTGTGGTATGGTGTGATATGGTCTTTATTTCATAGCGTACACCCGAATAATAAACAGTATATACAATACACGTCTCTCCACATTGCTCAAGAGAAACAGTGGAGATAGAGAGGAGAGCATTTATTTATTAGAGTCACGGACTGATTGTCACAATTACCTGATGATAATAATCTTATTAAAATGGAGTGATTCATAAGAGATCAAAAAATTGTTCCTTTCTCTACATGCGGATATCCAAAAGCCACTGCCCTGCATGCACGCATACACTCATGCTGAGAATTTTTGATGACCATTTTTTCGTAAAAATAAGCATAAAAATTCTATAACAGTATCTCCTTTTCTGTCTAGAGAGTTTTGGAGTTGTGTGCATTCTGTTCAACCATGTCTTTGTTGCATCAGCACAGCGCAACTGTCAAGTCCCACTGTCACAGACAGTTTCTACAGTGAAAAATGATATTTTTGTATAAAAATAGGGAAAATAAAGTAAAGTTCATCTCCTACATATACAGCTATCTTGACAACATGACTGATTTGACACAACCGTTGCTTTTAATGGACGAATTTGATCAGTTGTTTGGTAGGGGATCCAAAACCATGGATAATTCCTGTCGTCGATGTCTGACATTTCTCTTTGCTTTGCGTTTATTTGCATGATTCTTTCTATTGCATCCACTGATTCCCTGCTTACAACCTTCTTTTTTTTGAAAAATTTGTTCCCGACGCTATTGGTGAAAATGGCGGTGTGAATTCACTCAGTTTTTGTCAAGACCATGATCATCAGCTAACGGGTGATAAACTGTAATGTAGATTTGTAGTTAGCAGTTAATGATACGATGGTGAGGGAGAAACTCTAACACATCAAGTATCAAGTACATGTGAAAACTTAGGTGTGCATCCCTTTGAAGTTGGTTTTCGCTTTGGGTTGCCTTGTATGCAAATTTAATGGCGATGGTTTTTGTGACACCGGTAAAGCCACAGGAGTTTAACATTTTTTATAAAGAGTGTAAAATGCAAACAAGGCAATCTCTCATAAAAATAATTTGCCCATTTAATGGCTTTGGTCTTTATCTTCACAAGTTTATATCGAACTCTGGTTCAGTGACGTCTTCGATATTCTCTGAGGTCTATGCATGCATGCATGCTACCTTTCTTAAAGAATAAGTTATTGTTTGGTTTCTGTGGTCGCCTATCAACCATTAATCATGAAAATAGTTACACTCAACAATCAAAATGTATGCCAATATGAGCATCGGGTTTGTATGCAAATTTACAAAGATAGTTTAAACGACGGTGGTATAATATCAATGTATATTCCCTTCTCTTCAAGACGATTTTCTTCTATTTTTTGTAGTAAAAACATTTATCCTTATAGTACTAAATGACATATTTGAGTAAATAGTCAACGAATGAGCTTTGAAAGAAAGAAAGAAAAGAACCTTTGTCAACACACTTACATGGTTAATTTTAGTTAGATGAAGAGGCATCACGCTCATGCTCAAGTTATAAAGGTAGCCAGAAATTTGCATGTCGACGTTTGTTTTTACATCCCAAAATCTCTCTTCTCTCTACATATTCCTCCTACAATAGAAGAGATGTATTGATATTTTTTGTTGCGTTTTTTCATTCACCAAAACTAATACTGACATAATGATTCGATCATTGTTTTCAGCCAACTTGTCAACCATTGAGGGATGATTTAACTCAATAGTACAAAAAACTTTAAGCTGTGTCCTTAAAGCTAGCCAACGAGAGCCACAATTTAAAGACAGGTGTTAGATATTTTACGTATTCGTCAATCATTCTTTGCTCATTGTAGGTTAACCAGTTCAATAGATGTCCTAGTACAACGTTTGGTTTTTCCAAGAACTGCGACACCTGCCTGTCTCACGCTGCTCATAAAATATCATAATATCCATCCAACTGTCGCGAATCCATGAATTGAGATATTATTTTCCTGCTAAAATAAACCTTTCCGGCACTTCCCTTTGTGTTCTAAAGCGACACGGGAATTGCAAAATCGTAAAAACACACTGCTTTTGAGCATAGAATGGGAATTTAAAAGGATATGCAAATTGCTATCGTTTTCATTACTATATGGTAGGTATTGGATTTACATTCAGTTTCAGAGGCACATCCATTTGATTCGCTTTCTGAAAAACTGAAAAGATGAAACCATTAAACCAAACAAACAAAAAAAGAGAGGCTGATGTGACCATTGTTTTCTTCCTCTTCGATTCGATAGTTTTCTTCCCTTTTTGCATTTTCAAATGTGTACTACTTTTACGAAATACATCAAATACATGTCATCACAAAACATGCACGTCTTTTCTGCATCTTGTGCTCTTTATCAACATTTATACTATTTCCGTGCAAATAATTAGCATGCATGCACGTCCTCAGTCAATCCTCCTGACTGACTTACCGTCAAAATGGACGTGAACACTTAAATCCCACTCGCTCGAATCGGATCGTCATTCCCAAAATATACCCAAGGCAAAACATGCACATTGTTTTCTGGTTCGAACAATAAACCAATTACAAAAACAAAAAGCAAAATCTATTTCAGCAGGCGAATATAATGGACACTAAAAATCAATGAACTTAATGTTTTTCACATTTTTATTTTTTTCATAATGTGGGATGCACACATTAGTCGACTCGACGAAAACGAAGAAACATTACAATTTTAACGATGATCTCTTTCAACAAGTTTTTTTCCGAAGGAAAATAAAATGAACTCCTGATGTGGTTATCAGTGCATGCTGCAGGATTATGTGGATGCAAGATGCGTTGCGTTATGAATAAAAGTCATGAATAGTGGGAGCAAAAAGAGAATCTGCTTTTTGAGCTCTTTCTTCACAACGTTCATCCCTCACTCTTTTTGTTGTTTCGACTTGTTCACATTTAACATTGTTGAGTTGAGGCATACTGCGTGCTCCTTAGTGTTGAACTTTTTGATCTATTAATTAAGGTTTACTCTCTGTGAAAAGGATTAACCGGTCAGTAGTACTTACTTATGTATGCCTTGATTTAAAGGAAAAGATAGATCTTTCAACGTTCTATAAATACACATTACTCAAATAGAAGTGAGAAGGAACATTGTTTTATTTCTGATTCTTTGTTATTGTTCCCTTCTAATCATTGCTTTTACTTTAAGGAGGAATAACCTGGCTTTGATACAGCCTTGCCACCAGGTATATACTTATATGCAGTGCTAATGCAACTCATTATTGAAAAACCAGGCCTGTGCTACTATATAACATATTAAAGAGGCGTGAAACCAAGATTTAATATATGAAATGAAGATCGACATGATTCACGATGATCCTCATTTCTCCTCTCTGTGTTTTTACCTACTTTCTTTGAGTAGCGAAGAGGATTTGTAGTTCAAGGTAATCTGGAGCAAGAAATGTTGGGTGCAGTGAGCTTAATTGTGTTATGTATGTGTTAATCCTTATCTCGAAACTCATAAAACTCATCGTCAGTAAGTAGGTAGGTTGTAGGTATGATGTAAAGTAAAAAATATAATATATAATATTAAGTATATATGAGTTTATAGGCTCAGTGAGTATATTACAGAAACAAAGAGGAAATTATTTCGCACGACTCACTGATTTCTGTCGGTGAGTTGTGGAGTGCTTTGAATTTTTTGAGGTGATTGGCACACAATCATGCCTTTGCTTGCTCCTGCATTTTCAATTAATCGCAGAAATGAGATAACGAATTAGTAACACTGATTAATCCATGTTGAAACCATGAGATGAGTTGAAAAAGTGTTGCCGCATGGCATGGGTTCAAAAATATAGACCAAATGCAAACTGCGAAGTGATCTCAATATAAAAACTAAAATAAGCACCTTTTTCTTTCACCCCCACCATTGCCAAACTCGAGTTAAGTCAAGGTACTTAGCTAAAACGGCTTGATTTGGACCAATACAATCAATCAAGTGTAAGGTTGCGTTTTGGTAAATAAGATTTTTTCCCTTTGCGCTTCTGTTTGGCTTTGAAATGAAAAAGAGTTGGCTTTTGGAGGCAACAAATAAATCAGGAGTAGAGTACTTTCAAATGCCAATTTTACTTTTTAATTGAAAACAGTAAGTTCGATTACCACAGTAGCACGACTTGGTTAGTCAGAAGCAAACAATAATAGCGTAGCTGGATGATGAAAAGAAAATTGGAATTGAAACATCAAGTTGCTACTGTCGGTAAAGCAGGCATTCCCTTGTGACAATGTAAAACGTGAATATTAATTGCAGTTGTCATAATGCTTACATGTATGTAGGTACATTTAAATTATGCTTTCGCTTTTCTACCTGTCTCCAATATAATGCAATAACACCTTTTATTTAATTGATTGCATCACATTTGAATGAGTTGGAAACGGAATAATTTCAACTGTCTCGAGTTGCAGCGAGCCTCATGCTCGTGTGAATGAAAAACTGAAGGCTGAGAGCTTGAGATGTCGAGGTAAAGTCAGTTTTTTGATTAACTTTGTTTAAACGTACATACATATTATTACTTTTGCTGTGCTCAACAGTTAAAGATGGCTATGATGTGGTTGTAGCAAAATTGTGGTTGACTAACTTACAAGCCTAAACCCATGCTATAATATTCAGCTTGTGGTCTAGCAAAAAACGAGTGTGACACAAAAAGAATAATTTTTTTTTCTGTCGTGCTGCTTGCTTACACTGATTGTGAGTGAGCTTAACCCAAGTTGAGCTAGTAGTGAGCGCAGCGTAACTATTCATGTTTTGTCCTTCAATTTGCATTACACCATTAATGAAGTGCATTGTTGATTTGTATATTAAAATTAGATTTAAAAAGTTTATATGTAAATGAGAGCCAGTGTATTTAATCTCCCTCCTCCTCCTATAGTACAATAAGCCTTTCTTGGGATTGTGACATGACATGGCACGCTAGCTAATGTCAGTTGCCTAAGGACGAGACAATTGATTACGAAGGGGATATAATGAAAAGAGAAAGACACGGTTTGAATTGAGCTCATTGGTATTGTTAAAATGGTTGGATCAAAACACTCCTAACTCAAGGGATGCGATAATGCCTTAACAATTATCAGAAAAAATCAATAACACGTTTTCAATTCTTCAGTTTTTGCATTGATTTTTAACAATAAATCATAATTCACGCACTATACTGATTTTTTATCCTCACCATATAAGATTCACCAATATGATTTCTTGCAGCGTCGAGTTACTTTTTATGTAAAAATCCATGGACCGTCAAACGTCAGTTTTTTGTAAAAGCATAAACGTTTTGGTTGAAATTTTGCCTTCGTTTGTATGATAAATCCATTCTAAAACCCATTTTACATAAACTTAACTTTTCAATCGATGATCATTTTATGTTATGTCAGTTGACTTTTTATATGAATCTGCATACATGATGATTCGATATATTACCTTATCTACCCAACGTTTTTGTTGATGACATGATACAATGATATATGATGTGTTAGATTATAATCTTGAGGAGACTGAGACTGGAGGTTTTCCCATGGGATTTATTCTATAAAAAACTAGCGGTTGTCATATCAGAAAAATTTCCTTTTTCTATCATGAGAACGCACAGGAAGTGACAGGATGTTTAATATAGTGATTTAAGTCAAGTGTCACCTTCAAATTTTTGTGTGGTATGGTAAGTGTGTGTAAGTACTGTTGTTAGGTATTTACTTCTACTTCTAGCAACCCTTTTTGTTCTCACTAAAGTAATTTCAGGTAACAAACCATTTTGATTCACCTCATACATTACAAGCATCTTGGAATGTGAAGAAAACTTGTAAACTAGGTAGTACTCAACAACTCCATGCCATTTAGCATTAACCATGATGTGTTGGTACGTATCTTAAAAAATAATATTCTCATGAACTCAAACTGAACCCATGGTCAGTGGAATTTTGCCAAAAACTTTGTAATAACTCTGATGGAGGAATGAACGGAAGGAAACAGATAAATATGGAAAATGACAAAAAAATGCAATATTAATTCCATGCACCCAAACCAAATGTTTGCTTCGTTATGCAATTTGAAAAACTGGTTTGATGATAACAACATTTTTAGTGGTCATAATAAATAAAAGCATAACAGATTTGCCTGCGCTCCTTCAACTCCTTTTGTTTTTAATCCCATGATAATGAAATTCTCATTACGCACGGGGAGGCTACAGCCCTAATGTTTTCCGGTGTTGATTATGAGTTTGACGAGTAGAGTACAATACAAAAAAAACTTTAAGAAAAATTGCTTGCTGCAATGTTTATCATTTACCGCACCACACGAGTAATAACGGAGATTAGAGTAATTGACAAACACACAGTTTGTTAAAGGTACAAAAGAGGTTCAGTGAGTAGGCAGTGTTTCAGTTTAGAGAAGGAAAAGAACAGTTTTCGCAATCTGACTAAAGAAACTTACCACCGACCGGTGTGTGAATGTATCAAGCATGTACCCTTGAATTGAAAGGGCTGATTTTCCACCTGACAATCAAAATTGTTTCCTCGTCCGAAATTAGTCTCAACAACACTAACTCAGAGTGACTACTGTAAAATCAAAGAATTAATACGGAGCACTTTTAAAGGCAGCTGAGTAGCCAACTCACAATGTTGTTTATTCAGTCCAATCCGTTTCCAACTTATATTTTGATCATCATTGAGTATTAAGTTGGTTCAGTGAATGAACCAAAACATATTCAATCACATCCTCGTTGGCAAATTTCTTAATTGCTAAAAAAAGGAATGTAAATGGTAAGACAAGGGGAGAACGATAGAACTAGGCACGGTAATAATAACGCACTATTTATTTATTGTAAAAGATGTAAACGCACTTGTTATAAATTTTGTCACTGCTTGGGCTAAAATTTTGACTGCTGAGCAATATTTCCTTGGCGAGGATAACACTCGTGATATTATTTAAAATGGCCAGTGCCCACACACACACGGGACGAGTGCCAAGGGGGAAATGAGTTAGTTTGATAGGAAGACTTGCAGTTTTGTTATAAAACTTCAGAGAGTGAGAGATGTTTCATGCAACAAAGGATTCTCTGAGAAGTTTCTCTTGCTTTTATGTGCACTATTGCAACTGCTGTATACAAAACAAATGCCAAACCAACTGCAGATAGGTACTCCTATGGCATTTGTTTGATGTGATGTCTAAGGGAATTCTCATGCTTGCTCAGTTGCAAATCTGCACAAACCACAAAAAGACTTGAGTTGGGTTTGCAGGGTTTTTAACTGGCAAAACTCTGTTTTTAGTAAATATACCTATCATGCTCACTCGCACACTTTAGAAACCAACAGTTGTAAACTAAGGCATCGTTTAACTAATGGTTTACCCATATGCACTCACATTGAAACAGTGCAGACGAAGACACTACATTGAAACAAAACTGAAGGTTTACTGACTGACAGACATTGTAATAATCTTGAACTTGGGGCTTTGGTTAGAATAAAACATGAACTTTTATTTAGAAGACTGTAAAAGGGAAGAGGCGCTTTCAAATGTTTTTGGGGATGTTTAGCCCTTGTCTGCATTCTGAATTGAATTCAATACTCTTATTGTTGACTCATCTTTTCAGTGCATAACAACCTATAAAGCATATGTGCGTGTATGCCTTCAAAAATATGTGGAACAAAAAATGCATCTATATTTTTTCAGGTAATTAACGAATAATATAGATTATTACGTATACACTTATGTAGTTGGGAGTTGTTTTCTCGGCTACTTCTTCTTTCATCTTATCTCATCGCTTAATTTGGTGGTTGCAAAAAACAAAACATTTTTTCAACATTAATATTCATTACTTTTGGCCTTTATTAATTTAACTCACAATGCACTTTTAGTTTAGATTGATGGGATGGTTGGCTCTGTGATCAGGCAGGAGAGCGAGTGGAGTTTACTTCATTCTGATTCAGGCTCTATGTTTTGTAATATGTAGTTCGTGAAAACTGGTGATGCTATTGAGTGTAGCCACGCCATTTAGTAACACATCCGAAGAAAAAGCAAGTGAAGCAATGTTTTCATTTCTTTTTCGGGCTCCGATTCTTGTATAAGATACAAACTATGTAATTAGTTGATCATTAGCAATTGATTACGCGAGAGTTGGTGAGCTCCCCGTATTAAGCAATTCAATTTTTATGAAGGAACCATTTCAAATTTCACAGACATCAAGTTATTATGCTTCAATGAGTTGGAGTAACATTTAATCCATTATTCGACTTGATCAAGCTGCTGCCTTACCATGTAATTAAATGGGCACTAATTGGTCAGGAACAAGTAGCAAGTTTCAATGATTCTATTTTATTCAAGTTCTCATGCAGAACAACATGTTTGTAAACAAAATGAGTCTCATAATCAAATCTGTTCCCTTTTTCTGGCTGTACCCTGTAAACATACCGTGTGCCAAATTTTGTGACTTATCTACTTACTTAACGATACGATAATAATACATTGACTGTTAATTTCTTCGTAAGCATACTAACTACTTATCAACTACTACATTTCAGCTTCAATAAGTAAAGAACACATTGCAGCGTTACATATTACAAAAATGTACCCGAAAAACCCTGTACTTGGTTAATCTCAATATCATCAATGGTTTGAGATTTGGTTCTGAAGCAGATATTTGTATAACATTTATGAATGAATACATTTTTATAGTTATTATAGAAGAAAATTATTCAATTGTCTTGTTGTATAATGTATAAAACTAGTAGGCTGGCTGGGGAGAAGAATATTAGAAAAAAGTTATACTAAATCTAAACGTTGGCTACTTAATATTGAATACTATATTTTATACTTAACCTTGTATCGGATAAGCATTATATACCCTGTATCACAAGGAACGCAGTCATGTGAGCAGAATTTTGTGTAAAATTTCATAGTTCTACAGTTAATACCTGTATTATATAATATCGTCATTCACAAAGTTCCGTACCCTGGAAATGTAAGAGATTTAGTGCTCTCGTCGAAGCTATTGTTACCATTACTATCCCTTCCATTAGGAGAGGGGCTGTCAGAGTCGAGAATGTAGTTAGTTTCTCCCAGATCATTTAGGCTCTTTGTTTTCTGCAGATGATGCTTCGTCCACGGGAATACAACGTAGGTTTTTGTATCACCCCATTTACGGTAGACTAAGGCATTCAGTAAAGCTTGCAGCGGGTTGACAACGGCCTACAAATTTACATAAAAAGGAAGAGTTGAATAAACTCGATCATAAACTTGCATAAAACAGTTAATGATATGCAAACTTACCATCAAGTACCAGTCGAAAAGTACAAAACTTCGGGGAAGATCATCCCAAAGAGTCCAGAGTAGAAAGGCATTAACTAAGTTCGGTAGCCAACAAATGTAAAATACAAGATTTATGCAGAAAAACTTGAGCTTTAAACTTCGAAGGTGTTGCCTTTCGTTGTGAGTAAACCTTCCCGAAACAGACACAACCATGTCTTCAGCCTGAAAACAAGCAGTGTAAAGTGTAACTCTATATTAAAAAATACTTTTTTAAACTGTAATTTCTAGTTTTATAAGTGAATTACGTAGCGCACCTTTATCGAAGTTCGCCAATATAGGAGTGGATTGACGATCATAACTATTACGATAGGAAGGTAAGTAAAAAAATAATTTGGCAATATCCTCGCAAACGCACTACTTCCGCTGGCATGGCAGCTGTAAAAAAAGTTACGGATTTATGAAATATGTTCTGGATTTGGCAACTAATACATCTTGTAACGACGATTCCGATTTATAATGTCTAACTTAATATCGGGGTAGTAGAGAATAGTAAGTCCAATAATGCAGAGAACTGCGGGTAGACCCCACGCTATTATATGGTATATTTTTGGCATACCACGATCCTCATGCACAACTTTGAACACATCGATTGCATAAACTAAAGTCCATAGGCATGTGGCAGTGTAGAAATATTGTATCCATGCCTAAAATAAATATAAATTTAAACATAATTAACAAAGGTAAATACAGTTGACGAAATACGTTTCTATCACGGGATAGCTTGACTTACCGAGGATACCGCACAAAAATATGTGTCGAGTGTTGGACTCATAACGACGGTTTTCCCAATAACCCATGATACTGACCGAACTAGCACAGCTACACACATGTGAGGAATAATATAGAAGATTGTAATTTCATGTGAATCTACTAATCTATCTAATTGCTATCTTAAATTCTGAGAAACTATTGAATTACCAGATGATGCAAGGAGATCTGCAGTAGCTAGCCATACGATAATATATCTACCTCGCACAGAGGAGGTTGACGGTTTTCTTATGGTTGACTGGTAAGACTCGCGTGGCAATATCTGCAGATAATTCAAACGGTCATTCATGGGTCATGCTAGCATACTTACTTTTGAATAGTGTCATAACTAACCTGGTAAATGGCACCAAGTATCCCGAAAACCGAGAACAGTATGCATACAGCATTATACGGGCCTGAGCGAAACCGAACCAGAGCATCCGCTCCAGGCCGTGTCATGTTAGTTTGAATGCAGCAAAACGTTTGGAGCGTTGGGTCAGCCATTCTCCTAGATTAACTTTTCGATGTCAGTGTAAAGTAGTCTTGTACCTTTTCCAACTATACATAATTACTTTTAAAATTCAGAAACTAATACACCTCACTAACTTCATCATCCTACTTAAATATTTAAGGGATGGACGCACAACTGAAAAATATTATTTAGAATATATTCGGAGCCATTCTTGCACGGTTGATCTTCAAAGTTTACATAATATATTTGATTCCGCATACCTACAGCCACATACACAATGCAGAGGACTAAAATCTTATCACATCTCCTGCACATGTACACATGAAGATTATACATATGAGCAAATAACCACATTATACTGAGCAGTGTTGTGCAGTCGTACTTTTGTACGTACATTAAAATGTTGCTTGGTTTCCCACATGTAGTGCGTGTTTTGTTGTTATGTAAACTGCAAAAAATGAGTCCAGCCAAGCAAGGCAAGAAAGAAAATGCATGCATAAGGAGGACATGGACAGGTGAATTTTTTGTTGAGATTTGAGACAAGTTTGTTACATAATCACTGGATTCTACCTGGCTGTGAGGCATAATAGAAATCATATAAAAGCCAGTTATCAGTTCCATGCATGTATGCACGGATCAAGTTTTATGTGCATCTTTCTACATTCATTGTAAGCAAGTGGTAGGAAGAAACTCACGACCACTGCCTCCCTTTATTCTATGAGAAAACCTTTGAAATGCATGGCATAATGTATGGGCTTGACATGAGTGTGCGTATCATTTACCTGAATGCATATATAAAATAGTTTTTAGGATATTAACTTTTATGTGGTATAATCAATGCAGATGTTAAGAAGGACCACAAGGATCAGGTTGCAAGCTGGAGGAGAGGGTTGAGTTGAGTGGATGAACCCACTTCAAAATCATTAACATATGAAGGCTATAAAGAAACAGGAAGCAATTCGTCCTCGCATCACATCATACTTTCTCACGAAACAGCGTATGAGAGCAGACGCCTCTTACACGATGTTCCAAAGCTCACAAAGGTGTAATGCATTCCCATCGCTAGCATAATTTAATCCACTATAACCCTACTAAAAATCATTTCTCCAAACTCTCCATTCATTGTTAAATTTACATAGTTGTCGGTAATTAGGGATGTCTACTAAAATGAGTTCAGTCTCTTATTGCCCTTCGTCTAAACACACAAATGCGTGCATACATACATATACAGATGTTAACATATCTTCATAACGAGAAAACAAACTTGTTCGTAAAGCAGCCAGAAAAACTTCTTACGCTGTCGTAATACATTGTATGCAAAACAAACATTTAGTGGGGTTAATTGATTCTGATTAATAGCGCGAGTGTTGCTCCTAGTAGTAAGCACATGTAAATCTTTTGTTCTTTGGGTATGTTATGCAAATACTATTGTTGAGTAAGTGTTGCTCCTGCTGCAAGATCGAGATCAAATGACTCGAGTTCAATTTGTCATTTTTTATGCTGGGTTGTTGAGCAGAGTAGAGACAAAAGTTGGTGTTGTCATTTTTGTGTGTTCATTTTGGTTTAAATTTTGTTTTTAGTTGAACCTGGTCACCGGTCAAATTAAAATTCAGCCATCAAGGAGCCTGCTATTACTGACGGTTTTTCATTGTCAATCTGTTTAATTGATTGGATCGAGTGTCAACGGATAGGTCGAATTGAAGGTAAGATCGATAGTTGGAAAAAAATCATTTTAGTAATTCAATATTAAATAATATTTAGCATTGTTATTATATATTATATAACTTTTGCGGCAGATGTCTCTCTATTTCAACAAGTATGTGCCCCCAGAGCACTGCCAAGTTAAATTTGAGTGGAAGAGTGGAACCCCAGTTCGAGTGCAGACCCTCGACGATGGAACTTTTGAAGGAGAGGTGTTGGTTACTGATGAGGGCAACCAACCCACCCCACTGTGTTTGGAGCTTGTCAATGTTGTCAAATTGTCTTCATCCAAAGACAAAGGACCTGTGACCGCTTGCCAATTCGTCAGATTTGAAACTCGAGAGCTTGTTCGTGGTGAGCTATTAAAGTTAAATACATATGCATAGCTAAATGCTTAATTGTTGTTTTAATATCTTGTCCCTTCCTCAATTTTTACTCTAGTTGAAGTGCTGGGTCCACCAAATGTAAAAAGTTTTCCCAAGAAAATCGAAAAGTTTTATGAGACGGTCATTGTCAATACAAGTGAATTGTTTGATAAAGTTGTGAGTTTCAAAAACCAATTTTGATTTAAATTGTAACGGCTCATTTTACTGGAAAGAAAGTCTGAATGGTAAAGTTACTGCATTTTTTATTATCAATAGGAAACTTTTTTGAAAATGGAGAAGCCTACTGAAGTTGGTGTAAACTTCTACGGTCTTGATGTTGGTCGAGGTGGGGACCTGTTTTTGATGGTGTTTTTCGTGATGGATACTATCATTATCATGGACTATGAAAAGTTGAGTGACCAATGCAAGAATTTAATGCGCCGTTTGGACTCCCTTTTGTTTTCAAATGAGGCCATTTTGAAAGTTGCTTATAACAGCCGCCCCATTGCAGACTGGCTGTACCACTACCATTCTATTTACTTGAAGAATGTCTTTGATGTTCAGGTAATGAAACAGTTGATGGCTTTGTTTTCACAAGCAGTTAGCATTATATATTTGACAACTTAGCTTAACAAACAAACTATCTTCCAGGTTGGGGAATTCTATCTGTGGGCTAGAGGTCAACAAGCCACATCAATTGCAAAATCAAAGAAGAGTCTCAAGTACAGACTTTTGAGTGAGTGTTTGGTAGAATTCATTGGATCTGTGATTCCCAAAGAGGAAATCGACCTGTTGAAGGAGTTCGAAGGACAAAGTTTCAACGAGTACACTCATCCTCTGAAAGTGATCCCAGTTCCAGATAAGCACATCAAGGCGATGAAATGGGTTGCAATTGAAATTAAACATTTACTTGCACTTCGTGAAGCTATGGCTAAGCGCGTGATGGACAAATTCGTAGATTGTGTGTCCACTAACCTGATCACTCACGTGGGTCGTAGAGAGTTCTCAAGTAGTTATGATCATGTAAGTTTCTTCAAAACCTTTGACCTGTGACAGTGTGAGAGAAAAAGGAAAATAATCCTAAATTACATTTTTCTTTTAATTTCAATTTTAGAGTGATCGATACGCTATTCCGTCAACTGTCATTGACAAGTTCATTCCTTCCAAAAGAGCAACAGCTGGTGATGCTGCTGGGCTCGCCAATCCGCCAGAAACAAACAAGTGAAGATGACCGGAAACTTATAACTATCAGTTGCAACACGTCTTCCAGTATTGCTGTGTTAGCTTTTATTACTTACCTTAGTAGCACATAGATTGTGATATGGTTTTACCATGTATTATGGATGTACCGATCAATTGACTATCCGTATGCCAGTCATCTCTGTTGTTTTAATTTTACTGCATGCACCCATTATATCTATCTATCACATTTTATCAACAAAGTATGTAATCATATAATGTGTAATAATTAATATTTGTATGCTTAAGTGCGATGCTCTGGTATGTGTTTTGAATGGAATTTACCAAATCTTTTTATACCAAAAATAGTTGTAAGCCGCATAGTTTTTCTTGAAATTACAAATGTGAATGCATGTACTTTGTACGTTTTTTAAAAATTTAAGCCAGCCAATCAATGCTCAATCTTACGGACGGAGAGAACGAACTATACCAAATCCGTAGTTTTAACTTATCTTATAACTTTAAGTCGAAGGGTTTTATTACAAAATATTTAATATATTTTATTACTCGTTATGGTCAGTTTGACCAACTCAAAAGTCACAGAAATAAAGTCTTATAAAAACATTTGAAGTATCTAATATTATCATCAGATAGTTCCATAACGCATGGTTGAAATGTGGTAAGTAAGCGCATAGTTTCAGAGTTTGTTTGCAAACAAAGACACGAATATTTGCGTCTTAAGTTGTCCTACCCAAGTCACCGCGAAGCTGTTGCAGAGCGAACAATACATTAGTGAATACAAATGCCCTATCTACACAACACAACTCATTAAGGGCAGCTGGTACGCACAATTGCATGTGCTATCATAATCAACTATTTCGTGCTATATTATTGTTCAATACAATTTGTTTATCTTATCATTAAATGTGCATACTGCACATCAAAAACTCACTGATACAAGATAGGGCTAAATAAATGCCATATTGAGAATATTCCTAACATTATTTGCCCATAATAATCTCTAATAAAACACTTATTTAAGATTCGTATCAAAGTCGTCTCAGTGCTAATTTCCAAAATATGGGATATGAACACCTAGAATTGCCACGAATGTCTCAGCTAGCACGATATGGTAGAAATCAGATGATTGTATTGTTTGAGAGATTGGATTCTTGGTAAGCCATGAGTCATACTTTTTACCCTCATTGGGGGTCATAACCCTGCGTACCATACATTTCAATGCTGTCATTTTGGTCATCTAATTACCTTTACCAATGCATTTCAATATACAGGTCGTAATAAAGTGTTTGCAATGCTGCGTGACCTGGGAATGTGAAAATAGGAATGGATCTCTAGGACAGAGGGAGGAAATTCTAGAATGTAACATCTTGCATTATTGCCTGGAGAAGAAACTGAATAGATTTACAAAACAGAAACATTTATTTGTAAGTGGACAAATTTACATTGATTAAAGTAGACCAAAGCTTCTACTTGTGCATAACCTGTATATTTGCTGGATGGTAAAAGTTATTCAAAAATATCACCAGAACACAAGCTTTCACAAGGTTTACTAGAAACTTGTTTAATGAGCGTAGAAAACAGTGACTATCCCAGTATTTTATTCAGAACGTTTTTTTGGCTGGTTAAAAGTAAAAATGGAAACTATTCCACATCATATCAGACCATCGTTATTAATGTTGACATTTTGGTTCAGTGTTTTACTTTGGAGTTATTTTTTAGTAGAAGTATAGTTCGCAATCTTACTGTAATTAGTAAACATAGAATGCTTATACTTAACAATGACACGCTAAGTTACCTACTTAAAGTAGTAAAAAGGTTAGGAAGAAGTCATAAAATTTTTTATTCAGTTCTTAAATTCAGATGAAGGATAATGATCAGTGTTGGCAATCAGCAAAACAGCGCTGTATTGAAAAACTGCTTTTTTGCTATTTAAACAGCTTTTTTGCTGATCAAATCTGCTTGCTGGATTGCTGTTTTGCTTTTTTGAAAAAAATTACCAAAAAATTAAGTTTTCTTTGCAGAAACCCATCCTTTTGCATTCGTGCAAGTACATAACTCTATTCTGACTTTCGTCTGCGTGTGCACTATGTTTTATTTCCCAAAAACACCATGAAGTCTTGGACATAATTCATAGGAATCTGCCATGTCTTTTACTGAATCCAGCAAAACAGCAAAAAAGCTTCAAAACAGCAAGAAAGCGAATCAGCACATATTTTCGACCAAAAAAGCGCTTTTTTGCCAACACATGATCGCTGAGCTTATAATACAGTAAGCAGCAGCAAAGACGAAGTTGGTAGCTCTAATCTTATATCATTCCAAAAATTACAAATCCTATGGACAAGAGTTTTTAAATCATTATTACCAATCCAAGGCCAGTTAACGAAACTGCAAGCATTGGTTCCATCTACTACAGTTACAGACATGTGTTTGTCTCAAGTTTGTTAGGAACTTTATTATATTTATTTATTTATTGTAGTGTATTGTAAGGTGACGGTGATTTTCTTGTATTTGTCATTGATTAGTCCAAACTTTGGTTTAACAGGATTCCTGATGGGCGGAGGTTTACTGGAAACTAGTCGTCGGGGTAAGGAAAGTATGGAAAGCCATGGTCGAAGCAGTGGTTCGGATTTAAAGTCCAGTACAACAAGCTATTTATATGCCAAACGAGATGGATCTGATGATGATACAGAGGAGGAATGGGTGAAATGTAAGGTTGCTCAGCAGTTTCCGGCTGCTAATTTGAGGATGCCAACTGGTACGGGAACAGCTCACTGGGTAAAGTACTTTGCTAAGTTGGAGGAACCACTGAGAGAATGGTATAATCAGAGAAATAGTCCGGATGCTACTCGGTTAACGACCGCCAATTGGAATCTTATACTTCCATACGCGTAAGTTGACATTGAAACCTTTTGTACACTATTCAGGAAGAGTATTCAGGAAGGTTTAAGTTACTTGCACGTAATTTGTGAAATTATAGAGAACGTTTGATGGCAGTAGGTTTTAAGCTGTTTATTAATGATGTTCCAAAGTACCTAAAGAATGAGCTTGATATTCGTGTTTGGAAGTATGGAATTTATCTATTTATTCACGTCCTTCGAGGAAGGGTTCCTTCAGATGAGAAACAAAAAAAAGCTGTCAGACTAGTGTACGAAGATGTGCTATCAAGAGTAAGTCCGTTTGTGTAAATGGTATTCTTCCCATTGACTTGTATTTCTTCTTGGTCATTCTGTTCGGAAACAATTTTGTAATTGTAAGTCCAAATTTTGCAGGGTATAAACCACTTCAAAGGAATCTTGATGCAATCAACAAAGGTTTTGGGGATAAACTTAGGTCCGATCCTGTTTCGTAGAGGGTTCATTCGTGGAAGCTTAAGAGAAGCAGAGCTAACCTCCGAAGAGAACCTTGTGTATCGGCTTTTGATTGCACTTGGTGATTTGTATCGTTACGCTTTTGAAGTGATGAAACGACCTTCTGACTTAAAGATGGCTGTGGAGTAAGCTAATAAATACAACATAATTTTGTGTCTTTCATTCTCACGGGTGTTTGAGTCCATGGGTGAGCATTTATAATGGTAGAGTAATTAAGGATTTGACTTTTGTGATCTACTTTTAGCATGTACAACGCTGCAAGGCTCGTTGATACTGACAAATGTCGAGCTTATAATCAACTAGCGGTGCTTTCTAAATCTCAGGTGATGACAAAGATGTCTAATGATCCAAAATTACAAACTATTTAATAATGAAATACTCAAGTTTTTTCTTCTTCCAAACTGTTTTTAGAATTACTTGATTGAAACAATCTATTATTATACTCGAGCCTGGGCCGGATCGATTACAGCTGAAGGGTCAAGGGATCAACTTCTGTATCTTTATGATGATATTTACAAGAAGGTACGGGGATCGTGGACCTCATTTCGATTTAGTTTTTCTTCACATTACATTTGCACTTTTGAAAACGCTGTCTATTTTTCAGTATGCCGCAACAAAGGCGGGATTCTGGTCTTCCGTATCGAAAACAGTGGAGGCTGAGCTGAAAGTCCCAAGGTTAAATCGGAAAGAACTATGGTTATCTCCATTCAGACAAGATAAGACACTTCCACCAGCGTTCAAGTGCTCCCTCAATAAGCAGCATCATATCGAAAGTTTAACAGAGTGTGAAGTGCTTGCTCGCTTCAGCTTGGCGTATGCTCACTTGATGGGCATACTTTACACGAAAATTGGGTAACTATCTTTTTTCTAAAAATTCTATTATGAATCAACGGAGCTCTGACGTTTGTCTTGGCAATGGTTATGAACATTTAGAACCGAAAACCTAGAAGAGGTTGCAAAAAATGCGATGATCTACTTTGAAGGACTTGTCTTTCAAAAAAAGTCCATTAAGTTCGCACACCTGATGAAAGTTATTGGAATGCTTTTGTTTATGGCTGACCATTTAAACCGCTGTAAGTCGTCATAGTCACGGAAATAGTCGTACTTTTATCAAACATGTAACAGAGCTCTGTCGTCTATTTTTAGGTATGCCGGGACAGAGTCCGGGAACGGTATCGCAGTTGGATTTTATGCGAGACATCGCTATGCGGGTTACAATCGAAATGGTTGGTTACATGTCAGAATGTATCATAAAAATCTTTAAGCTCCTGGATTGGGATAATCCAACACTGACCACGTATCTCGCTGCTGTGCACGTAAGTTTTTAGTAACGGAATGAATGAATTGTTATCAACAATGCATAGGAGAAGCAAAGTAACAGTTCTATTTTCTGTTCAGGTTTGGATTAGATGGGCGAAGGGACGGGCATACGTTTTTAGTGAGCATTTGAAGTACTGGAGAATGACAAGGTATTAATATAAATGTTAAGCACTTACCCCTAATTAAACGTTGGCTATGAGGTCGCTCCATGCAAAAACAAATTTTTTCTTTGCAGCCCAAGAAATATTGCCGAAAAAACTAAACTTCTGTTGAATGAGAATACGGCAGCATCGTTTCGTCGATTGGTCAACGAGATTCGTTTGCTTTCTAATTATTCAAAGTACATTTTCCCAAGCATATCATTCGGCGCCACTGAAAACTGTGATACACGCATCCCAACTCTTCCGGAACAACTGTTGCTGGACAGATTCGGGACTATTTTACTACCTAGGGATTACGACATGAGCTCATATTTCTCCAATGGAAGACATGGTCCGGTATGTAATCCCAGCATTGTTTAAATTTGCATGTGTCTGGTTTATTGTAAAGAATACTTAACACAATGTTTGTGTGCAGGAAAGAGCTCAAAACCAATTAAGGCTTTCTAGAATTGTAAAATTTGGGAAAAGACTTTTTGGTGATCCGAAAGTGCCACCTAAATCTCCCAGGGAGGATTCCGACGATCTCCTGTCCGAACCAGAAGATAAATCCATAGCAGATGTAAGTTTGGTTACATTGTGTTGCCATTTCACCATTCTTCCAATTTCGGCATTTCATGCAAAAACTTTAATTTTTTAGCAAAACGTTTTAAGCCTGATCCAAAGATTCTTAAAGCCGACCCCAAAAAATTTCAAGGTTGGCAAACCCGACTGTAACAACGCTAGAGTAATTGTCAGAAAGTCATCCAATGAAAAGAATCAATGCCTGCTTCCAAAACATTCAACGACGAAAGTTTATGAGGTAAGTTCCATTTTAAATTGATTTACATTTGCATTGCCATGCATTTGTTTAATCCAATAAATTTCTTCGTTTATCACCAGCTCTGGTCAAACTTGTGTGCCATGGGCGTCAGGACTGATATGCTAATTCAACCCTTGCGCGTGGTGTTGGACACAAACTGCTTCATCAGAAATTTGGAGTGGGTTGAGTGTCTGTTAAAAGTCTACCCTGGTACATTATACTTACCAACAACAGGTATGTTACTGCAATACATTAACAATAAAACACACTTCTTCATCCATCCAGGAAGGAACTTCAATATCTTTAAAAATTGTGTAGTCATATCGGAGTTACGAGGACTCGGAAAAGGATTGAAACCTTCCAGATCCAGATGCAAGCCGTTAAGTCTACAACAGAACAAGACGAGGATGATAGACAGTTTGGTGGTAGCAGGTCAATGTAGCAGCGCACTGGCCTTCATGAAAGATCAGCTTCATAGGTTCACCGTGGTCACCACCAAAGGAAAGACGCTCAAAATGTACAATATTATGAAGCAAAAGATTTTTGATTCCATGCTGGACGGTGTAAACAATGACGAAAAGATACTCGAAACTTGTCGGCAGTTGGAGGCCCAAGACGAAGTCACGCGGAGGAAGGACACTCCATTCCGAATATATCGCAACACTGTCCTTCTTACAGCAGACAGGTCTCTACGACTTCGGGCATACGCTTCGGATATTCCTGCTAGAGAGGTTCATAATTTCACTCTGTGGCTTATTCAAACCCCAAATGGTAAGTTGAAGTAACAGTGAGCTGAGCAACGCCAGGTTTCGTATGTGTGTTAATCTATTAGTTGAATTTTCTATCATAATTTTACGTATTGTTAGAATAGATAATAGTTTAGAAACTTTTTTGTTGGCATAATAATGTTGTGTGATCAAGAGTCGTCTCTTTTAATTGTCAATTTTTAATTAATATTGATAACGGTTCATTAAAACAACCAGGTTTCGTGACAGACAATGTTTTTCTAGTTTAAGAGGTTGACGAAATCAAACAGTATGCGTAATACGGATGCAACGTCTAAAAAGCAATGACTTTAAATATGAATGAGACTAGTTTCAAGTCATAAACTAATTTTATACATGGATATTTAAGCCTAGTTATTTTACCGACGAGATGGTAATATTTATCTACGCAAACCAAAAGTTTATTCTACTTATAAAGGACATATTTTGGTACTACATACTACAAATAAAAGCGCTATTGAATAAATCTTGACTTAAAAAAAGCAGAATCGATGTTGGTAATACCATTGTTTATTTCCTTTTATTTGATCATCGCTTATGTTACCGTAAATCAAAGAGAATTTGCATACATCCGAAAAATATCATGACATCACAACGCTGATGATTTCACTTTCAATGACATAACTCCTTGATCAAAGCTCATCATGAATATGTATAAGGATCAAAACGGGTCTACCTTGCTTGCGCACTTAATTATTTACCAGGATACCTAATCGATGACATCACATCTAATTGCTTCACGGACCATGGGCTAATGTTATTGAGCACTTACATCTGTACAGCATGCATTCCACGCTTGTGTACCGTGAAGATTTCCAGAATCCTGAATTTCTTCTCTCGCACAACCACTCATTTTCTGCCGTAGTGGTTCACCTTCCTTGATATGTTAGGGCAAACCATCTATTTCTGCCTTATGTAACCAAAAATCAA
Source organism: Orchesella cincta (assembly GCA_001718145.1). Classification (NCBI taxonomy): domain Eukaryota; kingdom Metazoa; phylum Arthropoda; class Collembola; order Entomobryomorpha; family Orchesellidae; genus Orchesella; species Orchesella cincta. Next base: position 83,287 of record LJIJ01000103.1, on the reverse strand, counting down.
GAACAGACAGTAATATAATGTCATCACAAACTTGGAGGATGACTCCATGACTCATAAACCATACGGTTCCATTCTTATCTCAATAATCTATCAAAACATCATTCGAGTAAAGTTAATGGAAAATCTAGCTAAAAATAAAGCTGAAGTCTAGCAAGAGCAACCTCGCTTCCTCTAAATCTTAATGAAAATCACCATTGGATTAATTTTCACGTGTCCCATTACAATATTTTGGTAATGAGATAATCAAGCAATTAGCAAACTGAAAAGATTTAGTAACGGTAATAAATTAGGGAGTCTGTGAAATGAAACCTTCAAGTCAACGATGTGCGTTTCCCACTCATTAAAATCTTACTCAGGGCCAAGTGTAGACGCGATAAGACGAAAAATTCATCAACTCTCTGAAATTAAGATACTTATTTGACTAATATGACGCATGTAACGTCAAACGTGTGTATTTTCATGTTTCTAACGCACATTTATTGAATACAAAACAGCCAATAAAAATGATAGTGAAGTATATGAAGATGTGGGGCTAGGAAAAGTGGTACTTGGATTTTTATGCACACATGATATTTGTTGATTATCGATATATTTTAATGAGCTTTTTTTTTCATGAGAAACTTAATGATAAGGAATCATAATATTGCCTTTCAAAACGTGCGTGCTCGGCAGGCCTTTTAGGTGTACCTTTTTTATGTACTAGCAACACCCATCATGTTGTTTCCAATATCAATGAAGCAGTAATTGTCAACGATGACGTGGGGCCTTAAAAGATGATGCTCATATTCGTCTCCAATCCCATAATAGTTGTCCACTAATCTATTAACTAAATCCAAAGGTACTGCAGATCTCTACAGCACAAATACCAGCAATGAGGTCTGAGGACATTTTTTTGTGCAGCATGAGATTGCCTAAATGGAAAAGACTTGTAGTCAGTCAGTAGGCACCGACACAATTGTGACTACCACATTTTTGCATCACTGACTGGATGGAAGGTGAATTGAAACCACCGGTTGGGATACAGCATCTTCCTTTAGTATTTACTTAAAATCTAGCATAATATTGTTCCATTATTGTTGCTCTTCGTGAAAATTCTCCCTTTTCAACTTTTTACATATGTTTTACGTTGTTTTGCTACCAGATTCATTGTTTTGTCACGACTTCACTGTAGTACGCAAGGTCATACGAATCATGACTAAATTTACTCCTTTTCCATAATGATGACCACTGGCTGCGACGTATGTCCGTCCCTTGAATCAATTTTTCCTAGTTGTGACAGGATTTGGGGAGACAAATATTTTTTTAATGAAAAATTAAAATAAATAAGCATCGATTTGTCTGCGACTGCCAACTTAAAGGAATTCCAATCCGCAAATGAATTTGGAAGATGTACGCAGTTTTTGGTTGATCATGCCATCATTCCAAAGTTATCACGGATGTTCAACTGTGAGTGTTTCTGATTCTTATATTTTGCATGCATGGGAAGTCGATCTGCTCTTCAAATTCTTTCGTAAATTGGAGCAAATTTTTACGAAATTGGCCATGCGCGTCATGCTTCTTTTATGAATTGGCAATTTCCTTCATTTCCAGTTCACCGTCACGGTTTATACCAGAATGGTTTGCTAATTCATTTTTCTCAAGAACTGATTCCAACAAGTGGTGAGCTGGAGCCAGGCTTCTGGAGTGAGATTTCTTTGTCCTTGTCATTTTTGTGGAATTTATCTCCTTTTCAAAACTATTCTAATTGACCTATCATAAATGATTGACTTCCGTGGAGTAAAGACAACTGAGTTTGATGCGCAGAAATACTTTCAAGATTAAGTCATTGGAAGGACCAGAGCAATTCCAGCTTTTAAATTCAAAGAGAAACCTCTTCGTGCGTCTGCAAATTAGTGTTGGTGCAATGACATTCCTTGTTTTTGCAAATTCCTGCAAAATAAAGAAATGGCGTGAGCTGAGGTCAAGGTTGTATTGTCTTTGCATGGCTCTCAGTTTTCGTATGGAGACTGGTGTATCCGCAGAAAAAACAGCAAAGTTGTTTAGATACATGTACGCATTCATATGAATTATTTAAGTGACCAATGGAATGTTAAATGCCTACAATTGAATCGGTGTAGTGCGGCTGCTACACCATAAACATTTAGGTAGCACTATCAGAAAATGATCTACCACACTCAAGTAATTTACTTGGAGCATGTATCATGGTTGACGAGACACAATGCAACTGAGGAATGCAGCAAACTCCCAACATGAACTTACTTAAACTGAAAGTTGTCTTGAAAAGCAAGAAAGGTATGTCCATTTCCTTACGTCCCGGAATCCCCCAAAAGCGTCACGGTTGTTTGATCTTGTTCTTGAACCTTTATATCAGGAATTTCTACGAAAGCTAATCTTTCATTTTTGCCGTTTCCTAAATGAAATGCAAATTAGTTTTTGACATACCATGTAAATATTCAAACAAATGAACTAACCTAGTTCAAACTCACATTGAGAGTTATTGAGAGGAATTAAGTATCAACATTACCCATTGTTAGAATCTTCTTCCAAATATGCTGCTGAGTGCACCTGGGTTTAACCATTTGTTATAGAAAGACCATATTCACAAGCTGCGCTCACGTGTCATGACTGCATGTTATGGTAATAGCATGCAACTTTCATAATGATTGAAAAAGAATTTCAGCTCCAGGAAAAATTGGTCATGCATCACTGCATCGCATTCATTACCATTTTTTGATACTAGAAACAACTGTTCACGTTTATCAAATATAAACGTAAACTTCATTCTTGTTAAGTGATGGAAGAATCAAACCCTTGACATTGGCCACTGTACGATATGAATGAGAGGTAGTACCAACATAGAAGCGAAGCCTACTAGATGAATATTTTCAACATGAATGAAGCCATTAAATTTTTGTTATTGAAAGTCTCAAGTCGGAACGGTGTATATTTCATAAGAAAATTAAACAATGGAAGCATTCCTGGAAAGCCTACAGTCATAGTAACATTTGCACTATTGATAAGGTATAAAAGACATGAGCAATTGAGCAGTCCCTAGATGACGATCCTGCAGATCTTAATTCCGTTTACCAAAATACTAAAAGTTAATATTTATTTCTATTTAAAATATATACATTTATACCTACTAGAAACAATAAGATGGTTCAAAGACTAATTTATTATAACAATAAGAAATGAAATCATAATTAATACCACTAAATAATCATTGTAATATAAACAATTGTAAAGCGACTAAATTATGTCGATGGTGTAAGACGCCTCAATTGAGGGTTCCATTTTGACAATAAACAAATCTTATTATTATTATTATTCAAGAATTGATCAGCATTTACACAAATAATGTTTAAAATTACGTCAATATTATGAGCAAATCTTAGCGTTTGATACCCAGTCACCAGTAAGCTACACGTTTGCAATAACAAATATAGGTATACGATTTTATGGGGGAAAACTATTTAAACCTTTTTTATTGGAAGGGTTAATCAGATTTGCACATCAGAAGTTTCAACCTTAGCTACCGATGCTGGCCCGGAACCACGGTTTAGAAACTGGGGGCTGGGAGGGTTAGAATCAGTATTGCAGACACTAAACTGTGAGCAAAACTGCAATAAAACGCCACCAAACTGTACGCTTTAGACAACTGTAAGATAATTTTATATATAATAAATTTTAATAAGTCAAAACGCGAATTGGAGTTTTAAAACATAATCATAAATAGGTGTTTCCTAGCTATTTAAACTAACGTTTTGAAAACTATGTTATATTAATTTTAAAAGCCCTTTCTTGGTTAACATTTAATACATAACTGTAACTAGAAAACGCAAAACGCGTTAGACCAGAAAGGTCAATACCAGAGCTGTGAACCGGACCTATTTTGCGGTCTCGGTTCAGGTTTTCGGTTCTTTCAAAAACCGCATTCCGGTCTCGGTTCAGGTTTTCGGTTCTTTCAAAAACCTCATTCCGGTCTCGGTTCAGGTTTTCGGTTCTTTCAAAAACCGCATGCCGGTCTCAGTTCAGGTTTTCGGTCTTTTTAAAAATCACTTGCGGTTCTCGATCCTTTCAAAAACCACCTTCGGTTCAGGTTTTCAGTTTAGTTCATTTCAAAACTTCATGAGGTTTTCGGTTCTTAATAAAAATGCTGTTTTTGGTATTTATTTAACTGAGTAAGCATTGAATTAAAAGAAATTAGTTATAATGTAAAGAAAACATCAGAAGCGAAAACGTGGTGTTTTGGTTGGGTATTTATTGGTTTCATCAGGTTAATAAATGATTTGAATATTAAATAAATTTTCTGTAAACGTAAATTTGCATACAGAATTGCATGAATTCAGGTATCTATCTATCTTTCCCAGTACATTACAGTTGGAATTTAGAATTACATTTTAACAAAACAAGTTGCTCAAATCGTTTATCCTTCAGGGAACAGCGCCTTGACGTAAGCACCAACCCAGCATAACTAAAGAGACGTTCAACAGGAGCTGAAGATGGAAGAGCGGTGTTATAGTGGAGGAAAACCTTTAAAACGGTTGGAAAATCCTTCAGCATCTGCAAATTGGTTCGTGCGTCATTAAAAAATCGCATAACCTCGAGTTCCACATCATATTTTTGTGAAGTTCCTGTAATTGTAGAATTAATGTTTGAGAAATCCAGTAGTGGGTTGAGAGGAGCTTTTGATGTTGAGCAGCACGGTTCTGGAGAACTGCTAATCGAAATTGTAACATGTTTTGTACACTCATTTAAAAAGCTTTGTTTCATATCTTGATGCAAATCCCCTGACAGCCATCGTAGTTTGAATGAGGGGTGTGACACAGCAGCCAACACCAGATCGGAGGGACACTTAGTATTGACTTCGAGTAACTTTCCAAACCGTTTTTGTACTCCAGCTAAACATGCTACTACAAATTTTTCACAATATTTTGTAGATGTTCTCATTCCAATCAGCATACTCTCCAAATTACGAAGTATTGGGAGTGTCATTCCCATAAACACTTCATTTTCACCTTGCAAAAGATCCAATGCGCATGCGATCGGCTTTGACACTTCATTAAATTCCTCAAGAAACTCCAGCTCCTTATCACTGAATTGTGTGACAGACAGTTCTTCACAAATTGCTTGTAGTCCACTTTTCATCGATAGAAGCCGCTCAGTGGAATCGAACAAACTGTTCCATCTAGTCTTGCACGGTCTCTTGAAATTTTTTCCGCAAATTTTGACCACTTTCTCTGCACTCTTTGGAGATGAGCTTAAGTTCCACAGCTTAGTGCACTTCCCAATGACACGATAATACAACCCTTTGTCAGCGCCCTGAAAAAACAAATAAGTCCTAACTCATATGGTTTAAATAATATTATTATGCTACTACAAATATGGTAAAATTGGTTGTATTGTACCTCATAAATGTCCTTAGTTGCAATTAAACTAAGCGTATGACTAGCACATTTAAAATGAGGAGGCAGCCCCATTAATTTCATATCCAGCAAAATTCCGTCGATTTCAATCATTGTTGGTTCAGTAAGATGACTTTTTGATGAAACCTTTTCTTCGCCTGATTCATCTTCAGTCCATTCTTCGTCGTTTTCTTCATCCTCAGAATCTGGGACACCTTTTGTTGGTTCTTCAGTTGAAATTCCAAACTCCTTGAACGCTTTTACAAAGTTGGAGCCGTTATCCGTCACAACGCTCACGATTTTTTCTTTGGAGATGCTGAATTTAGCAATGATTTTATTTAATTCCTGTGCAATCCTATCAAAGCTATGAGTTCCTTTGAAACGGGAACACGCCAAAACAGCAGATTCTCTTTTCAAGTCAGCGGTAATCCAATGTGAGGTTACGCCCAAGAATGCTTTTGAGTGGGCTGACCATGCATCCGCAGTCAGGCAAATGTACGGTGCTTCATTCAGGCATTTTGTTATCTGATTAACTGTTGTGGAGTGCAGCTCACTAACTCGTTTCGTCAAGGCGTCTCGGGACATGACTTGTACTTTCTCTCCACACATTCGAGCAATCCCTGAGGTCAAATCGATAACCACCTTCAATAAATGGGACATTTCGTTACAAAATCCAAGCTGTGTACAATAGAAATATTACCTGTAATTAGCTCCTTGAACGGTGGCTGCTCTACAGTGGACAGTGACTTCATACCGTTGACGATATATTTGACGATCAGTCTGTCAGTAGCAGTTTGTAGTCCTCTAGTGACACCCAATCTGAAGTGAGCTAAAGTCTGTTGTTTCGGTGCTACTGCGACTTGTTTTGGAGCTTTTTCATATTCCTTATGGGCTTCAGCATGCTTCCTCTGCAAAACATTATAATTATGCTTTTTAAAATTTGAATTTCAACCACGAAATGACCTTCAAAAATCAAGATACATGTATTGACAAGTTACCTTTAAATGCCGAATGAAATTAGCCTGCGTATTGTTATCCCCTCTAATTATAGGGTCCGGCTCATTTTCAATCACTGGACATAGCAGACATTTTGCAACGATTACTTTAATTCCAGGTGAAGAACTTTCTTCCGTTTTCACAAAAGCAAAATGTTTATTGTCAATTATCTTGGGAAGTTTTCCTTTATAACACACATCAGTGTCTTTTTTATTTGCAAGAAATCCACTAGCTTTGGAAACTGAATCAATTTTTATTTCAACGTGGTTATCGTCATCACATTCCATTGTGCGAGTCACCAAACCTATCTTAATCACACTACGGGTTTTATTCTTGGTAAAAGTTCTGTATAAAACAAATGTAGAGATAGAACAACGTGCAAACAATTAACTGATACAAGGTCAACTAAAAATTTAAATTATTAACTCCAGTCCAATTCAGTACAATTTTGAGAGACCCCAAGATAAACAAACCACTTTTTTTGAAGATGAGATGCAAATTGCGTTGTGGCATGATTTTGTATAATACTTGCAAAGCATGTTTGATGCGGCGTGGAGTGCTTACAAAATTCTGTACTATACATTTTTCCCCAGTGAAAGCCAGAAATGACGAGCACGTATGGGATCTGTGAGCCGCTCTTAGTTTTCGGTCTCGGTTCAGGTTCTTTCAAAAAAAGCATTCCGGTCTCGGTTCAGGTTTTCGGTTCTTTCTAAAACCGCATGCCGGTCTCGGTTCAGGTTTTCGGTTCTTTCTAAAACCGCTTGCGGTTCTCGGTTCCGGTCTCGGTTCAGAACCGGGACCTGAACCGCAGGACCGCGGTTCAAAAAAGAACCGCGGTTCGCTCCAGCTCTGTCTGGTCAATACGCTCAAAACTTAAACGAAAATTAAAGTTTGCGAAGAAAATTTGACAAATTTGCTTACAAAAATTAGAAAATTTTGTGTTCAGCAATCAAATAAAAAAACTCTTTTCAATATTTTTGGAGGGAACGAAGGAGACTACGAGGGTTGCCTATGGGGACCATGTATTTTGTTTAGTATCTACTTATGAAAAATATGTATGATTCAGCCGGTTTAAAAAATGAGTATGACATAACAACTTAAGTCATTTATGCTTTATCGTTCTGCAAAAAGTCCAAATACTTCCAGATTGTGTTCCATTGCCATACCATGTACCATGTGTGATGATTTATTGATTATACCTTTCTACATGTTTCACATTACTTACAGCGCATTCATCTTTTATAATTGAACGCACAAACTGCGTAGTTTGTAGGTTTCCGAAAGGTCGCAGTCCTAACCTACAGCTGAAAATGCTGTTTAGCATTTATATAAAGCGATGTTCTCCCTTGGCATCAACAACGTCGATCTAATTTTCGAATCAGGATTGTACCAGTAACGTAATCACCACGGTTACATCCCCTTTTACCCAATTTACTTTAAAATACTGGTTTTTCAAGTACAAAATTTTAATCTATTTTAATAATATCATTCAACGAAAGCAACTGTACACAGAATGTCAATTTCGGCTTCTGCGTAGTACCTACAACCCATGCTTACATTTTGGCATGGGGTTCTACAAAAAGGAATCAACACGGACGAAGGTCATACTTTGTATATTGTGCGGTGATCAATCAACCATAGTATTCATATTGGATACTACTACTGCGGTATCATATCATGATCATCATGAATGAAAAAGTGCACAAGAAATCCTGCTACTTGTTGCTGCACCTAAAAAGATGAGAAAAACGGAACTTTTGATTATATCCTATCGTCATACTATGTAATGTATTATTTGTATCAACTCCTTGATTGATTTAGTTTTCGGTTCAAAACGTCTTCCACAAAACATTGTGTTTTTTCTTTTTTAAGTTGTAAAGTTGCAACTAGCCAACTTGGTAAATAGTTTGCTTTGTCTGAGGTATTAAGCAGTAGGGTGGTATGGAGGTGATGTCGTCATTATTTCTAAATTTTACAACGTAAGCAACCCTCATAAAATTGAATTGAGCCTGTCCCGAAATATAACTTCACTTTGCCTTGATGACCTGATCCGTATTTTTGCAAGGAAGTGCAATTAGTTTAGACATAATACCATGATGCAGGTATTCAATTGTGGCTGAGTTAGCATTGATTTCGCAAATTTTTACAATGTGGTGAATATTAAAATTCAGGGAGCAGTTTTGCATTTAATAATTCAGTAAGCAACACAGTAGCAAAAAGTTCAAGAAGATTTCACATTAGCATACTATTATCCGCAACAATAAACTCATCACATCGTATCACCACCATTCCCTTCCACTGTTCTGATCGACCGACTACCTCGGGTCACTCACATTCAGTGACAGTTTTAGCACATTCCTGAGTGCCTGCAGAGAAAAAGGTATTGATATGATCATCACATCATTATTATTATGTATTATATTGCATTATTATATTACATTGAGAAGTAAAAAAAACTTGCAGCTCCAAAAGATGCAGTCATTATTGACAAGACATGAGCAAAACAAAAAATATCGATGGTGTAAGCTGTGAGCTGCATGAATGCAAATATCCGTAGTTTATAATGCTTCCCTGTCAACCCGTATCATCTCCGGTAACTGTACATATGCAAAATGAAATGAGGGGTAGACACATTTCATGGACGGACAGGGATTGAGGGAGAGAGAGAGGTATACAATACATTTTTTCGCACATAATTTACACGTGTTACGTTACTTTTTTACAACATGTTATCACATCAGTTACCTATAAACGTAAATCATTACTATGCAGTGACATGCATTCCTGTTCATGCACCAACTCTGTGTTTGTGTTGTGACTGACCATTTAGCGAGAGTGTTAAAATGCCAACGGCTCTGAAAATATTTTAAAATGTAGATTAGGTTGAGCACAGAAGCTGGGTTGGCCATATCGGTCGCTATGCCTCAATCTCAATATATTACTGGTTGCGGTTCCATCATTAGAGTCCTGCCAAGTGTCAATCTTCTCGGATAAAGTGATGGGTGGATCGGGTACTGACAAGTCAAATGAAGCAACGGACACGTTTTATCAAACACAAATGACACTGATGATATGAGTACCCTACTCGGCTTGGCGTTGAGACATCATTTCATGAATGAGCTAAATGAGGTGAGACAATGTTTGCTTTTTTCAGGAAAAATCATCCTAGCATTAGTTTACCTGAGGAAGAAATAGGATTCTTCCACCCAATTGATTTTACATGTCGATTATTCGGATAAGAACCTTTAGGTGCCTAAACTGTCAAATTTTGATAGATAGAGTCAAAGAGAAAGACAAAAAAAAGTTGTATTGTTATAAGGATTTTGTGTTGCGGTAGTTTTCTTGTTATTTCTTCGTAACAAGCACAATGACCATGACGTTGCAGTTCACGCTCCTGCTGCAAGTTCGTTGGAACCTGAAAAAGGCTTATGGGAGGAATGTATCCCATGTTACACAGTCCAATTAACGAACTCACTTGACTGCAGTCGGCCTAGATAACTTGTTAAGTATCATTTGACGATTAGATTGTATTAGAGGTAACACGATGGCCATTAGAAAGCAGCCATTTCGTACATTGTTCTCCCGGGTACTGGTCACTCATTATCATGCGCCATTGATGCATCCTCATTAATGGTGGATGTGAAGAGGTGTGCATTTTTTAAAACAGCCTACTCGGAGGAACAAAATAATTATTCGATAATTGTCTTCTAATGCCTCACATCAAAAATTCATAACCGTTGGGGTTGAGATAAATATTTGGCTGGAGGGATAAAATCATTGATTATTTGCAAGATACTTCATTTCCTCAAAGATCCCAGCTAGAGTCTAGACAATGTGCTATTTAATTAAAGGACGTTGCTTCCTTCCTGTTCTGAATTCGACGTGTGATGCAATATGCAATGCAAGCAAGCAAGTGTCCATCAAGACAAAGATTTTGTATTATAATCCAATAATCACGAGATTTTATAAGCAAAAAAGAATTGATCTCATCCTGACCACGACTTTAAAAGTATGTATCTTTTTGTGTTGGATTAAAGGAATAGGTAATTTGATGTGAATGACATATCGTTGGCCACGTATAACCCGCACCATGTTGATGGTATTTTCCTCACAATAAATTAACAATATGAGTAATAATGAGTAGCATCATTTACGTTGGGATAGGAACCATACAAACTCCGCATGGTTTCCTCATTAACGAAACGAGTTTTTTATTCAAACATGCTAAAAATCATATGGCAAAGAAAAAAATGAAAGTAGATCTAGCTGAATTTGCCAGTTTTACCAGGGTACCACCAAGAAATGAGGTTGACTCTCTCTCTGGCTTGGTGGTACGGAATGGAACACTGTCATAAAGCTTGTTTTAGCCCTATAGTGAAACGATCTGGTAGCACAAGTTGAGCAGTATATCAGATCAACCTGTAGAAAAAACTGGTGGAAGAACAATCAAGTGAATACTTCCAAGAAGTACAAAATGAAAATGAACATCCGAATATCGTATAACAAAGAGGACAAGGAAGGTGTATTGGTAAAGTGAAGCACAATCATGTAAATCCGTCCGATACAATAATTAAGCAGAGCATGAACTGCATGTGTACCTACTGCGATAAAATAAATGACCGAATCTCGGCATTTGCTCACCTGTACAATTTTCCAATACACAAAGTTCGTTGTAACTCTCCAACTTTGATCTTAATGAAAAAGTGCATCCCCTCTATCAAAGTGATTATAGGATGACGTGAGCAGCAAATTAACAAAAAAGATGGATGCAAGGTATCATCTACCTTTACAGCCAGGCTAGCCTCTAGTTTAAGATGATGATAATAATAATATTAATAATGCAAAACACAATATGAAACAATATACAATGCCACTTCAATAAAGTCTTCCTGTGACGGTCGATGATCACTTACAGTAACCAACCTGGAAGCTGGAACAAACAATGGTAATTGCTGTAGCCATGCTCATTTCATTAAACCTTTTCCTTCAATGATGATGACAAAAGTTCTGTTGCCATTAGGATAAAATTTGAGTTTGTATGGACATGTGCAACAAATTTCAAGTGCGAGTTGTGAATGAGCATCAATCCAAACATTGAAATAGGAGGTGTGCATTCATGTAAACAATGTCAGTGTCATTTTCTCTCTGTTTACCGTGTCTTTATTGGAATTTGCAATGATATCTGCATCACGCAGCTATTATTATTACTATCGCCTTTTTTTAAAAACAATAAATAGAATTGCTTCGTGAAGCTAAGGTGAAGCGATTAGCTACGGAAAAAATGAGTTTTGCACATGGTGCTAAAAATAGTGTCGTACAATCAGATAATATTGTGTTACCAGTATTTCAATGATCGTAAATAATACTTTTGCGAGGCAGATTCTGAAGGAAGGTAAGACAGCGTTAATTTTGGATGGGTTGATTTTCTCATGATTTGCATATCAAAATGCTACAAAATTCAAGCTTCTTCTATGATAAAAGCACGTCTCTCATATCAAATATGAATTCGTATTATGCATGTAAACGTACTAACGAGGGAACATATAACCTGGTTGAGCTCCGATTGGCCTAAGATTTGGTGTGTACGTTCAATTTACGTGTGTTATAACATATATTGAGTATCAAGTCTACATGGGCACTTTTGTCGATTGGAGAAACTAATGAATTTTGTAGTTTCTTACGGCATTTATCATAGGGAGTTTTAAACATAAAGAAGGGTCCCACTGTAAATAAAAATGGATAACTTTTTGGAGAAATAAATATATTACCAATATTTCTTTATATAAAACAAGCTGTCTTCATAACACTCACTCCGTTTGATAGATTTGGCCTGGAATCCATACCATGTGGGAAGTACTTCATTGTACATTTCAAAGCTAGAACCATTCCTTGCCTTACTTGCTCAAAAAATCTTTCAGTTTGCTCTTGCATACACAAAATGTCACCAACAATATCAGATTGTTTGAAATTTTCAGTTGGTCTACTTTTTTAAACACAAATACCTTGATTCACAAAAATATAATTTTCTTGTATGCTACAGTGAAATATGTATGAAACAATTGAATGACTAATGGGTTTTTTGACACCGATAGTAGTACAAACATTCATACTTATGCTTTTTTGGAAACTTTTTGATTTTTAATCCAGTGCCCTGTACTTTGAAAACTTTTCAGTAGTTCTTCTTGTACAGTGTATTCCCCCATGATAAATGCCACAAGAAACCTAAATCATCATTATTTTCTCAAATCTACGAAAGTGCCCATGTAGACTTGATACTCAATATATGTTATAAGACACGTACATTGAACGTACTCACCAAATCTTAGGTCAATCGGAGCTCAACCAGGTTATATGTTCCCTCGTAAGTTGCAATGTTATACTGATATATCACAGTATAGTTTATTGTATAACGTCCCTAATTGAGAGAACCTATGATGGAATCAAGAAGTAACAAGATATTGCGGATCTAGGAAGATCATTGGGATTTGGGACTCGAAAATATACTATGAGTAGTGGTGGAGAGCACCTACTTTCAAGGATGTGGTTCAATAATGCTTGTGAATGGGCTGAATTTTGCAATGACTGGTTGAAATAGGCAGTAATATTTGAGAAGGGTGCAAACTCAGCTGAAATGGTGTTGGATTTGCTGATTTGGCTATTTCACATTTTAGAAGATTTGATAGCTACTGTTTGCATACATGCAACGAATTGGTAAGATAAACTAAAGTATATACATGCATGTAGTTCTCACAGTTCACGGAAAAAGTGTCGAAAAATTAATGCATTCGACTATCTTCATTCAATAACAAGTAAGTGAAAATGACGCAGTTCACGGCTGCATCTCATATAAACAAAGTTAGGTAATGCATCGCTTTGGTACGGAATGAGTCATTGGATTCGTTGCATTCATCACCACTTATTTTTATCCACTGTTGTGTATTATAGATTCAATCTCCTGGAGTTTCATAGTATTGTCTTTCCAGCCAAGAACACAATTCCAGGATGACAAATGACAACTCGATGAAACTTGTTTTAGCGTCACCCAAAACGTCACAGTAACAACTTGTGTCTTACAATCGGCCTGAAAGTGCTTTGCTGGAATGAATGAACAAATATTTACATTTCGTTTTACAGAAATGATAATGACAGTAAATTGCTCAGCATGAAACCATTCGTAAATTTTGATATCCTTGGCAACCTTGAAATCATCAAACAAAACGTTTATCAAAAAAAGAATAAACTGGCAACCTCGTAAAACAGAAAATATTGATGAGGAGTGATGGGAAGACAACGTCGTCGTCGTAGGTAACAAAATTGAAGGGTATGAGAAAAAAAGCGATAAATGTTTGTGAGCATGCAGACGACTAATATTTTATATTGGAAAACGGTACTTGAATCATCAGTATGCATTAGGTTGCCTTAAGTTTTCCAAGTGCAAAGTGTTAATTAAATGCACACGTTGCATTTATTAGGGAAGATGGCCAATTTCTTGTTTTACAAATGCATGAATATTTAGACAAGACATCGAATGCCACAGTCAGTGAGGCTGAACAATTTACATAATTTATTTCTCAAACCACCAGACATTTTATTCGAATACAAAACAATGGGGGTATCTGACTGATTGCATTCAAAACTGTTTTCTTCGTCTCATCCATACCATTCTGTTTAACCTTGCACTTGGGCTATAAAGGATGTAGTTTAGGTTTTGGATTGTCATATGCACACAAACGCATAGCAATAAATGTAGTCTCAATTTTGCACTGGTTCGTTTTCACGAAATAATAAATTCACCGTATGGTGAGATTTATGTTGGCAGTGGCACAATAAAATGCAATATCAGGATCAAGTTTTCTCGGTGAAAACTATTTATAATATATTGCACTCGCATAAAGAACGAGAAAATTTCATTCATTTTTATGGAACAGAATGGCTCATATTTATGCTCCGACATGCTCATTTCAATGCTCATTATGAGTCTGGCTTGTCACTTACAAAGTGTAAAATTGTAACGGGAACCTGACATATACATTGTTACAAAACAGTTTTCAAAACATTTGACTGTGTGCAAAAGTATAGCATCATTTTATAAGGTCTGGCACATTTGTATGTAGCAAGCCCTGTGCAATCCCGATTCGCCATTCCTTGAAACATACACAGACAAGACGCAGAAAGTAATTCTAATACAAAAATATTCTGTTACTGAACCCACTATCAAATCGTCTTTAGAATTCAGATGGACTTTTCACGTTAATTTTAGTCATGATAATTTTGCTCTAGAAGAATCAAACTTCACAGTTTAGTTAATGCTTTCCTGCTAATAAAATTGCTGTCGCAAGATAATGCTATCTTTATGTATCATAACAAATTCCGACAGCGTTACTTTTATATCATTAACTGGAACTTGAACGCATATATGTAGGCATTTCCCCACAGTTCACATTAATATTTTGATCGAGACATCCTTGAAATTTAAATTTTTAAATGGTTTTGTTTATACACGTGCTCAAAGGAACGAGGAATTTGTGCATCATAATAATGGAATAATAATACAAGTTATTAATCAAGTCAAGGCCGCGAGTAGATTTGGATGCAACGGTTCAGAACCAAAAACTGAGCAGAATGGCAGTATGCTTTCAGCTATGAGCTGGTTCCAGTGTTCCACAAATCATCTCTTGGGTTGACTAATGACAACGTAAGCAGACAACGTGTAATTAATGTGCCAAAAATGTTAGCATTTTATTGAAAGTTGAGACACGACGGTGCATCCACTTATTAAACAGTTCAATATGGATGGAACTGAAAATATAAATGATTTTCTCTCATGCTGGCTTTGTAACAAATACATTTTAAAAGGGGTTCCTTAAAGAACGATTTAAGCAAACAAGGCAAAACTTTTTACTGTTTAAAGTTAAATTTCAAAATGTTTCAACGTTGAATACAACTATTATAATTATGACACAATATTTTTGTATTCAACATTGATTAATTTACGAAAACGTTAAGTTGAAATTGGCAATTTCAATATCAATTATTGTTTTATAAACAGATAGTTTATTTATTACGTATTGTAGTTAAAGAAAATGAAAAATATGGCAGTTATTTTTCAACGGTTATGAGCATTCTTTGTTTTTATACAATATAAATGCCGTAAATACTTTTCGAGCTGGAAAGGGATGAAAAGCTCTCAATTCGTTTTCAACTGGGGCTACTTCAATTAACTAGCACCTTTTCTACCCGTCCACTACAGCTGCTATTTATTTGAATATGGAAACCGTGCATACACGGAATACCTATGTTTCACATCCTTCTAAAACAAACTGTAAATAATCGCTTTGACATAAAATGCAACATTATATGGGTAGCGATTCAGCACTTCTTCAGTTTAATCGTTTTACCATTAATACGAATAGCCTTCCTTCCCCAATATTTATAATACTAATTTATAAAGAAGTATAGCTAAACTTGTGTTACAATGTACAACTACACTTCAGCAAATTAGATATAGTACTTAAAACAGGCAAAACTTTCTTGCTGGAGTCTGAAATCTTAAGTCAACAACAAGCAGTGTTTTCATACCCAGATATGCATATACTAAGAAAGGAACAATGTGCAGTAATAAAACTTAATGACTTTTGAGAAATTCGATGATTAAACCGACTGTTGTGAAGTGAAACGGGTATATAAGGAGCTGAATGTCCTTTACAAGCCTTCATGAGAACATAATTATAATCCAGGTGAATTCTTTAAAAGTAAAAGTAATACAATTAAAAGTAAATACCAATAAACAAGCTGACAAGAGTTAATAATTTAAAAGGCCATTGGTGAAATTCCCTTTTCACCCAGATTGACTATTATGATAAATATAACAGTATAATTAGCTTTTTTACAATTTAAAAAAACTGGATGATATGAAAGCAATCATTTACATTATAAATACCTATTTTAACCGACAATTATACTTGTTTGGCATCAAATACATTGTTTGTTTTTGTTAGTTAATACGTTACAATGAACAACGAATGTCAGTCTGCTATGACACACTACTATTTCTGTAGGGTATCATACTGGATATAGCTGCTTATTTTACTGGAAAACTGCTCCGATAGTTATCATAGTCTTCATGGACCGATAGAAATCTGCCCAATAAGTTTTTCCCATTTTCTTAAAAAGCAACCTGCACTTTGATTGGGCCAAAAAATTTAACTTTGCCAGCCTATCTTTACAATTATTATTACAAGGTCTCTGGTTTGGGCTAGCTACTATTTTCAAAATTCAGAATAGCCTCAGTTATTTTTAAATTTTTTGCTGTTATACGAAAAATTAGTCACAATTTACAGTTCATTTTAAAAATCAAACAAGTAAGACGATAGAAAAATGTTGATTTTGATTTCATTTGATCATGTTAAATTGCATTATGTAAATTACAATCGACAGCGTGTACACAGCCAACTTGCATGTTGCTACAGACTGAATTTATTCATAATCGAAGATGTAGTGTTAATATCACAATTATTAACGACGTTTTCTGAAATCGCAGCTAAAACTGATCTTTTGTTTGCACATTTTCTTCTCACAGTTAAATCAGGAAGGTTTTATTCATTTCTCGTGGTAGTCTGGCACTCGCTCACGAAAATGGCAGACAAGTAAGTTTTTGCCAGACATGACCTGAAGCCAAGTCAATAAGCACAATCATGACATTCGTAGAACACGATTTTTTGTAGTACAGATGAATTTATTTGACTCTAACAAAAAAGACATTTACTCGCAATCCCAGTATAAAATAGAAATCAATACGAACCATTTAATATATACCTATCTGCATAACATTTACCGGGATAAAGACCAAGTTCAGATTTCTAGACTGACAGCAACGAGGACGAGCTCACACCATCATAATACCACAATCACGAAATGTAATTGACTCCTATTCCCATAATGAGCCTGCTTGATGCGGAGTGCAGCTTGGCTTGCTTGCACTTTCTAACTATGAAATGACGGACGTTTGTCTTGTCATAATCGATTTTGAAAGATCGTAGCGTATAACTACTCGATAGTCGGCCAATGCCAGCCACAATTATTTTGTCTGCCCATTCTCAATAATAAATTTTCTCTGAAGCAAAGATTGCATAACGAAATACATAGCTCCGCATATAAAAAGACTTGATGAATAAACTTGAACTTCCTGTGACAAAGAAAAAGTCGAAGGATTGACTACTAAATCAAATGAACTTTGCGACACAGTCATATTGCAATGCATATATTTACATGCGAAATGTGCAAATTTGAATAACTACAGTCTCCTTGTAATATTAAGTAGGTGTATTAATCTGGAATTGTGGAGTTAAAGTTTCAATGAAAAGGATATGAAGGATACTATCAAAAAGACAAAGTTGGAATCCACCTGACGGATAATAGTGATGGGGAAGGGGGAAGCAACTGTCTACAATTTTAAACGGGAGTACCGTTGGAGACTTCCTTTTAAAAAAAAGAGCAGATATTTCAGCATCATCATTTAGCTCTTCAATGAATCAATAATGTGATTCTGGGAAGTTGAAGGGCAAGAAAGGCTGATATTACACATTGTGCTGAAATAATATGGTATTATACATAATCTACAAATGCTTGTCGAGTGCAGCTCATAATTTTTTTTTGTAAACCGTCCTTTCTTGTCGTCCATATTCTTTTACCTTCTCTGCTGCCATCATAATATTGACTTTATTTTTCCTCGCCATAATCCAAACAGAGGAACATCGAACAGGACAACTATTTGAACCTGCGTTAGTACAGGTAATATAAATTAGATTGAATGTAGGTACAGTTGAATGGCAGGAGAAAGAAATGAGGGAATTGCATAATATTGTTGTTGTTGGTTAATGTGGTTTCTACAGTGCATTTAAAATGGCTGCTATATACCAATCTCTATCACCAGTGTGTACACAACATATGCGTTTCCTATGCAGTTTCCTTCGACTACAAATTGATGATGGGGAGCTTTGCTTGAAACCGGTGATTTTCTTGTGCAGTTTTTAAAGTGGAAGGCATATAAGACGAAGCAATATGATACATAGAAGCGTTAATAATGTTTCAATGACTTACAGTTACAGCTAAAATGACCACATAACTGGTGGGTGAGTGAGAGGATTCAAGGTAATTTTCAATACATATAAACATCTTTACCATCATCATATCATAATAAAAGCATGAGCAGTAACTATTACACCATATAGATTTGTTTGCGATTTTTTCGAGAGGGATCATAGGGTCCAAAATAATTTTTCCAATGCATAAGCAGAATGCAAGCCTGTATAGTACATATCTATATCAGATCGCGATTAATGACAGTACGTGCTATTGCTGTTCCTGGGGAAGAAAAGAAGCTATCTGCAAAGAAAAAATCATTTTCCAACTGACGCCCTTTTTTTAATCCATGCACTTATCTGTGAAAGTACGGCGGTATGATGCACATCTTGAGTGTGTGGTGGTGTGTAATGTGTGTTATATAATGTAATCTTCATCGGGGCTCCATTATTTGCCTATGTGCATGTCCCTCTACGTAAATGAGGTGAAAGGCTAACTGCTTTTTCTTCTTTTTCGTTCCATCACAAGCCGGCATCCCATATTACATGAGAATGGACATATATGAGCATACAATGTAGGTTGATAACATTCACCCAATCATTATCACATCACCTCAGTTACATTTAGATGCACTAGCATCTTGTATGTTTCTTTTTGCACCAACAATATAAAAGTACGTTTTCTCAAACTCTAAAAGACTCACAGTAGGTATGTACCTGTCTTTGTAATGTACTGCGATGTATGCTCATACAACACGGAATTTATTCACTAATACAAGCCCATTTGTTATTTACGTAGAATTATGAAAATATGTGCCATATGACGGTACCTTCTTTAACAGACTGGTCTAAAATACCATAATATTCGAAACGGAACGGAATAAACAAGCTTTGTCTTTTTCTTGTGTATTGAAAACGCATCAGTTCGCATTTTTCTGGATGGTATCGTAGGTCTTTACCTGAAATTCTATCCGGTGTAGCTTTCTATTTATCGTATTTCATGGCAATCGGCATGCAAGCCCAAAAGTGACTCTAATATTTTTATCTCTCAAATTTATATCATTTTTATTACAACATGAAAGGAATAAATTGTTTACATAAAGAAACTATCTGTTACTACGAAAATGTGTGTGTACAATTCAAAACTTGTAATGAGAGGTGTTACACGTCAAACCAGAAGATGATGGTATAAAATGAAACGTGCAAGTTCACAGCAAGTAGGTATTGATACATGCGTGCAAAAAATGGATGCGAATGTCGAAAAATGTAAATGTACAACGTATGTATTTCTCTCGAAAAGCATAATGATTATTTAGTAATGCAGTAATAAGCAAATCCCGTGAATAACGGAAAGAGGAATGACATAAAATAAACTCACCCACCATCCATAACACACCAACAACCGCTTTCAGGTTTTCGCAACATCTTATCACAATATATCATCAATTGATTGAGCAGCACATAGATGAAGGAGGATGAAGTTGAAGAAAAAATGCCCAGAGTCAGTCAAAAGGTTTATCCGTCTGTCAGTTAGTCATGTCCGGCTGTAAAATCTATCCTATAATAATTCCCCTTTGCCCGCATATGATGGTGTGATCAATGATGCATGTCCATATGGATTTTTGGATATTAAACAAGAAAGAACAGTTTGAAAACGTTAATGTAGAGGAACAAAAACGATGAAGAGCTGTCTTCGCTCAAAAATCTTGAGTAGGCTAATAGCGTGGTGGTGAAAGGGCATTTTTTCATTTACCTAATATATCTGCAGGTACACTAGAGGAAACAACTATATGAATGTAAATGTTTCATGTCAATTATGCACATTGTCCTCCATCTCGTTTTTTTCTTGCAAAAAATCATCGTGATGTAATTGTCCATCTTGTTCCTCATACCAGCTTATGGAAACGATTTGTTACTGTTGGCGATCATGAGCTCGATCACAAGAAGTAACCAGCACCCATGACAATTACGTAGTTCGTCGATTTCTGGGAAAGATTGTAAACTTACGGTCATTGCTTAGCTAGTGACGTTATCCCCTGTTTTGGCATGTCCACCATAAGATTACAAGGACAATTAGTGTTTATCATGATTTGTTTGAGGTAATGCATGGGGAGGGGGTGTCGACTGTCTTGGAACAGTATATTTTATTGCTTAATTCATAGTGGTAATATTACGTACTCAACCGAACGTGGCTGTGGGTTAAGGTGTCTCGCCAAAACTGAAGTAGGAAATGTCGGTGTGATTATTGACTGAGAAATGTGTTGATTGTTCGGTGACAGGAACGTGAAATCATCGGCACATTCACTTGTCAGTGTCAACATTAATCATGATAAAGTTGCATTATGTGTTAAAGGGCCACAGACCAAATAATCGAGCAGAAAGGATGACAAGATACGATGGGATGGCAAATAGTAACGGGCTCCTTTACACGATTTTTTCTTCTTCTTTCCAAGATGGATCATCATCATGATCGGCAGCAGCAGCACAAGCAGCATCCACAATACCAGCAAAAAATTGTGACATTGAAAGAAAGATTGATCTGTAAACTTGATGCACCTGCATTGTTTGCTGATAATGCCATTCATATTTTGCAGTCAGTGCATGCATACCATATGACCACGATGATGATTGAATGGGATCAAGGAAGACATCCCCAATCCATTTTTTCAGGTGATGTTAGCAGCAAAGCCCTAAAAATCAAAATAGTTTATCAGCCGTGAGTGCTCAACAGAAAGAGCTGAAGAGGATGCTTTCTACAAAAGAACATTTGAAACACGAAACTTCTTTCCCTGTCGTTCCCCATTATTCATTACTTTTTTAGACAGTTATAAGCAATTTCTTATGCAATAAAAGTAGGGTGCAAGAAAGACTTGGTTGAGTTCTAGTTCATATGTGGAATGCTATTATATTTCGCTATCCCAATATATAAGCAAATAATTTGAGGACAGGGCAATAAGGGAAATATCTCTGCACAATTTTACGACACACGCTACAAAACATTCAGGAAAACGTTGTATATAGTAATATAACTGGGTGGGTTTCAAATCATGTAACTATATATATATATGTGCTTGTGCTATACATAATTTATGAGGTAATGAAAAAAATCATTTTATTACTCCGATTACGGTACTCACACATTCATCCACTTCATCGTCCGCCATATCATCATGAGTCAATCTTGAAGCGATTTTTTCTTCTGGTATCCCCAACATTAACAGACAGACTTTCAGACTTAGCTGACGGTCGATGTCGTCTTTATAGCCATATATGTTTGGTGCACTTTAGTTCATCAGATGATAAAAATATGATGGAAAACTTGATGGACATTAGCACTTTTTACGCTTCCTCTACTTACTAACTTACTACTCACTTCATTTCATCCTAAATGCTTTCTTTGCCGCTAGTAGTACACACCCAGTATAAGTAAATATATATGTATAATATGAGTAGTTGCAAGCTGTATAATATGTATCTAATTCCATTCTAAGCTATTTAAGAAAGCAAGCAACAGAGCAACTCCATTCTACCTAATCTCTGAAGACTGAAAAGGAAGCCCTATGGGGAATAGTGTAAATGGATAATCTTACCACGTCAATGAGCAATTAAATTGGGAACCGTGAAAATAACTGTCAAGTGGCTTACACCATAGAGCACACCGACATGAGTTCTTTGCAGTCACTTCACCGGAAAGAGTTCAGAATTGTACTTCGTAAGACCCACTGTTGAGCTGATATGGTTGGAAAAAATTAATGACTGTCTTATTCCTAAACCTACTTTCCTCTAGGTCATTAATACGACATTTTGGGCGTGTTAGTAAACGGCACCGTGAAATAGCTGCTACTTCCCCAGGAACACTAATAAGAACATACGACTATTATATGTCATAGTTATTTACGAGCCGGGATGGAACCTTATGATCCTAATCTGTTACAGTACAGCGTGAAAATTAAACGTGAGGGTGAGAAAAGATTGCACATTATAGTGCAAAATTAAAAGGATTAAGACATAGTGAGTTTCCTGGGTCAGTGTTATTACGTAGGAGTAACTCATTTATGCTAATACAACTCCCCTAGGTTTGAGTAGGTCATGCACAAAATCCATAAAAGTGACATTGAAGTTGAATGGACGCGATTTTATACAACATGCCTCAAATGCCCCTGCTATAGTATAACTATAACGTTGCATTTTTACGTGATCTGCTCTTAGCTTACGAGGTTACCTGTAAGAGTTCGTTTACTAAATCCATTCCCAGTCAGTTTTCCGGTATAACCTATAGACAGACAATAATAATGTCGTGTGGCTTGTAAAATTTTTTAATGCACGTAAATAGTCAAGAGTTCAACTTAATACGACCCCCAGAATTGGAGAAAAGTCAGGTACGACGTAATACGTTTTAGTATTTTAGTAATGTGCATATTTACTGCTATTCTTCGTATAAATATGATTGTCAGTTTTGCACGTTTCTGTTGCCCTTGCTGTTTCTAATACGTTTAACTCTTTGGGCGTACATGTTTACTGGTAACTTCTTTTATTCTCCACCTTTCTTTTAGTGCTAGCTATTCTATTGACTGACTGACAAATTGTTCAGGTTCTATGCATAAACTTTAAGATTGTCATTCAAATTTTGGTTCTCTGCTGGAAGTGATATTAGGGTAGGAAAACTAAAGCATGCGAAAATATCCGAGAAAATTGTTTATAATAATGAAAACATAATAGTAATACTATAATATAAATATGAATGATTTTTTCACATCAAATTCATCAAAAAAGTACAAAAATACAATTGAATGTTTTAGAAATATGCATTCAAGTAATTCCCGTGGAGTGGGTTGTGAGTAACTATTCATGACAGGCCATCATGATCATGCTGTTTGGTACAGACGGCAACGAAAAAAGCACCCAGACAATTTACCCCGAACCCTGCCATTTTCCATTTGTAAGTTTAACATTTCTCTCATTCTTCTGTAACCTCGTGTGGTTCCCATTATGCAAGCAACAGGATATTGTTGAGCTGTAAAAATGTGGTAGTGTTTGCTAAGAAAGAGGAAAAACAATTGATTTTATTGTTTGCACTTATGTATGCAACATCTTTTGTTTTATAGTTTTTGTAAAGCTATAGTCATTTATATTTCTCCCGACAAATGCTAGGACAGAGCAGACCAGACCAGACCAAGACTTTGATTTGTCGAGAAACGAATGTACTAATCTTTTAAGAATATTAGCCCCGATCCTAATAATCATAATTTCTGTCTCCCCCTTTCAAAAGCTCCATCAGTTATCTTTATTGATATGGCTACTTTGGAGTACTGACAATGAGCTTCAAGTCGTTTAACATTTACGAGATGACCATCAAATGTCAAATTTACGATAAACGATGCACTTAGCGATGATGGGGATGAATAAAGTAAAGTGTCCAACGTGAGCATGCATGTCATCATCACAATACAACTCACAAACAAAAAACTGACCAAATACAGTAAATAGTGTCACGTCATGGACAATATTTCATACATACGTCCACAACGATAATGATGCAAACATGCGGGTATAACAAGGAATATATGGCAGGGCAATGGTAGAAGCACCTGTGGCAGCAGGTATTCTAATTTAGTCGCGTATTTCTTACTTTGAAACAATTGGTATTCGTTTGGATAAGTGGACGTAAATGTGAATTGAATACTTTTGTGGCAAATTGCTACAGAGATCTGTTCACCACACAAATCCTAATTAAAACGAATTTGAAAGGTTCAAGAGCCTAATTTTATGGCATGTTTTTCCGTCATGGTGTGAACCTTTATTTTGTCTGCTTTCCGTTTTTATGAAGTTACGCCAATTGTTTTTCCAATCGTTCGTGCATCCAATTTTTTCCACAGAGAATAGCAGAAAAAATGCACAATTTTGAGGAAAGTGCTAACGCATATATTTGTACCTGACTCGTACACAGTTTTAAAACTGAATCTTTGGATTCAATAAACCATCTTACGTGACACGTTTCACAACTTTTTACAGGATTTTTGTTATGCTCAGGATTATTGGACGGGGTAGCAAGTGGATAGTAAATTCCCCTTTTGAAAAACTGAAGGTAACAAGTGGCTATTAGCTTTTTCCCAATTTATCATGGTTAACTTGTGGCATTTTATTGCCCAGTTACTTAACCTTCTCCAAGGTAAAGATTATTTGTTGAGAAAACTATTCAGAAAACAAATAGACACTTCCTCTTCTTCACACAGAGGTTTTGAGAGTCTCCACGAGGTTGATGAGAATCATGTAAAATAAGATGATGATCTAATCATTAGTTATCATCACAGTGAAAAAAAATCCTTTTGTGTAGCTCCCGTATAATTACAAGTCTCCTCTTACATGATAGGTGTAATTATGGCTCGGTCGTGGTTATAAAAAGAGGAAGATTATTAATCACCAATTCCTATTCTACCCAAACTTCCATACATTCTTTAAGCTACCATTGTGAGAGGCTCGTTGATGCGATAATCAATGATTTTTTACAAAAAGAGTCATCCTCCCTGTATTAACCTCCGTAGCTACTTCCACTTCACCACATACTTGGTTTTGTCACCGATTCATGATTCTAAAATTGGTTTGTGATCCATGCAAGGATACAACATGACAATGGGAGAGAGCTACGAAAAAAATTGCAACTGAATATTTTAATTTTAGCATGCAGGTGTCTCATTTGAATAAACTAACGTATTCGTAAGTAAGAAAATGCTACTATTTCGTTTACATAACGTTTTAGCTACTATGTATTTTAGATGATTCTAATACGATTTGATAACCAGGTGTTCAATATGGATAACAAATGTAGAAGAATTGTTAAGATAGTGGTAATCATAAAAGCAAACAGATTACAAGGGCTGTTGTCACTAGTCAGCCACCTCCCGCAACATGACATGAGGAAAGGAACATGGTGTCAATGTCAGGCTGAATAAAAATGATGCTCGACCCAACGAGTGTTGAATTTAATCACCCATCCGCGTGTGTCCCTTGCTTTCAACAAAGAGAGTCCCGCTCTCCCACCTAAAAGTTTTGTGTAATCAAAGTCATATGTCATACAAATATAACTGCATCATCCAAATCCACACCAAAGTGCCTATGAAGTTGGTGGTTGTTGAAAGATTATGTGATAAAGTGATGATATTTTGTAAGGTAAGGCTTAAGACTACCATCACTACTACTAGTTTACCCGTCATCATGATACTCACGATTATCATCGTCATCATCATCCTCATCATTATTACTAGTAATATCATATCATATTGCTGCTACAAAATGTAAAAAATTTATTCATTAAACTTGTATTTTATGAAGTTGAAGCTTTACAAGTCTCGCCAGAGCGTTGGTTGTTGGTTTTTCTTTTTGACGCAAAAAAAACCAGAAATTTACTTAAAGAGTTTGCAATAAATACATTCTCGAGGCACACTCCTATTATCATTTGCCCATCTTTTACATCTGCTGCTGGACTGGACGACAAATTATAGGTATTGTGAATCACAGTTTGCAATTTGATGTGAACGACAGAAAGCACACGGTATTTACATTTTTTCGCATATATTCTCACACAGGGTGCAATTCAACTGGGCTGAATTTGCATCATCATGACTGGTAGTGTGCTACGCTAAACAGGAATTGCAGATGTAACCTCTGAGAGATTGTCATCATCATCGGTTGCATAATAACATGGATTTGTTTAGAGCACCAACAGCAACCCAATATTATATGGGTGCAATGGAATGGAGGACACAGGAGATCGTGAATAGAAGTTAACAGTATCGCACATTCATTGAGTCATGCCAACGCCAACTAGTACGTCCACCTCCGTCACCAGCCAGTTATCATGTATCGGCATTTTTGTGGTGTCTTAAATAGCATCTTTTAAAATAAGAAAAAGTACAGGATATACGGTTTGTAATGAAAAATAAAGAAGCTTTTAAAAAAACAGTAGGTATATACCTACTTTACATTCATCATGGACTCCACACATCTATTAATGACCTGTTGGTAAAATCATTATCAACTGTTGTTTTTTATTCTTGCTTTTTCTCAACCATCGTGAATTTTAACTGCGTATTTCGTGTACACAAAAATGTGGTTGTTTTTGTGGTCAACTCATCTCCCTTTTTGGTTTCAGTAAAGAATTAGAGAGGATGATTTGGGGAGGGTAGAACTCAAAAACTAACAGGATAAGGAACATAACACACAATATCAAATATGAGGAGATCGGGTTGCAAATTGATAATGTATGACACACACACACATGTTCTTTCGCTTTTTGTGATGTAAAAGTGTTTGTAAAAACTGAGATATTGAAACCTCATGATACCAATACTAATGACGTTTTCAAAGGAAGGAGATTTAGCAGAGTTTCCTATATCAAATGTTGATTGAAATAAAAAAAACTTAACAAAAGCTTAAATTTGAATCTACATGAAGAACACAGACGTGTTTAAATACTTACCTGTTGTAAAAGATACAAAAGAAATAATTCATTAGCTGACGTTATGTATTTACATCGGATAAATGACACAGTTTTTGGTTTTCGGCATTTTGCAATTATAAAGCGGAATGAATACGTTCATTGCATTTATCTGGATGCATGAAAATGCCGTTAGTGTTTTTACTATTTTTACCTGTTACAAATTGTTGCATAAGCAGCTAAATGTGATGCGAATTGCTAAGAGGTAGATTGAAACTGAAGGAAAACAATTAAGAAACTGTGCAACACATATTTTCTTAGAATAGCACGCGCAACAACCAAACC
This sequence comes from Orchesella cincta, assembly GCA_001718145.1. Classification (NCBI taxonomy): domain Eukaryota; kingdom Metazoa; phylum Arthropoda; class Collembola; order Entomobryomorpha; family Orchesellidae; genus Orchesella; species Orchesella cincta. Next base: position 56,027 of record LJIJ01000103.1, on the reverse strand, counting down.
GTCAAAATAATGTGACCAACTTGGGTTTGGGTACTCCTTGCTTTTTTCATCATGGGTTTTCAACATAGAACCACTTGTTACAAAACGAAAACGTGTTGCTATAATCCATTATTTGAACATAATTGAAGAGATTTTGATTAGCCAGGGAAATGTGTTACGTTGAAGGAAGAAATAAATGTCTCAAGAAATTAGGTGGAAGTCACGTTTGCAATGTTTCTTTCCGTTATGCCAATGGAACAACATTTCTTTTGCAGGATTGAAAGGAATTAATCACCCATTTTAAACCCAAGCTCATTGTCAACCTACATATTTATGCAATATATTATCAGATATCAGAACTGCTCTAGATTTTCACTTTCCAAAAATGAATGTCAATGTTGCAGTTGTTGGCAGTGTGAAACTGCTGCACAGCCCATCTTACCTTATATAATGATTAACTGATCTAAATTTTGACTAAACAGTTAGATAAGATAGAATGTGCGGATTAAAAACATTTGAACTTCTCACGACTGACCATTTATCTCCATCAAACATCATCCTACCGGGCAAAGCCCATACATCAAATATTTCACAGTTGTCACTCGACGAAAGAAAATAGCAGACATACATAAGTCAAGGTATATGGGGTGCATGTGCATCATCAGTTCAGTTTTTAGTCATCATCAGTGGCATACCAACAACACCACGCCATGCCACACCACCGGCACGTCGTCGGTTACACCAGATGATGATAATTTTTTTGAGAAAATAATGTGCATCGTAATATAAATACAATGGGATGCGGTGGCAGTAGGAGATGCAATGAAGCACCCACGCAACTCATAAAATAAAGTGGTCTTCCCTGTTTCAAATCACACAATCTCTCCAACGAACAAGTGCACTATAGTTCATTTAACTTGAAGCATTAATGTTTTTTATCAATCTGCTACAAATCGTTATGTTATGGTTATTGTAAGGAAAACAGTAATTTGCGTCATAATTCATTTGGTAAACAGGACCACCTTTAAAAAAATCTGTAGTTGTGCTGTTCCGCAGCGTCGGATTGAGTTCCATCATCATGTTCCTTCCTATCAATCCTTTTTCCCTGCGAAGGTTAGGGCTCGAACGGTTGTATTGTGAAAGAGGGTTATGTGGTTACTTTACGCTATGTTAGGTTGCTCTCGAGATTAGTTTGATTTGACAGGTAATGTGGCCAGTTAGCAAAGAGCTTGATTGTTAGAGTTTATACCACCCATGGTTTTATTGTCTCATTAAACGAATTTACTTTTATGTATCAGATTTTTTCTGTATTCTGCTCATCACAAGAAAAATTTATCAGGGCCAACAGTAAGGAGGAAAGTAAACAGTTGAGGATTGCGGAGGATTTTTCTGTACCGAATTACACAACCTAAGCAAGCAGGCTAAGTTATGACCATGCCTTATAAAATGTTTGCAAGCGAGTCAGCATGTGATTTCTGACAAAACACATTCATTCATGACAGCAAATGGATGTTTTTGAGGATTAATTGAAAGCGCTTACACACTATCTGTCCATGTTATCTTCTCTCCCAAGTGTCTTGCCAAACAACCCATTTCGCCAAAATGTATTAGGTGGACGAGCAGAGGAAAGGGAAAGGTGCAACTCAAAGACAAGATCAAAAGTAAAACTTATTTTTATGAATTGGCTAGTTCCTAAATGTCATCAACAGTAGGAAAAAGACGGAGTAGAAAAACTGTGATGAACATTTTTATTTTTGTTAATTTTTTTTTTAAAAAACAAGGAGCTGCTAAGTTTTTGGCTTGGCATCATATACTACCTGCAGTCTTGATTGGTTGCCACCAGAAATTTTCCATGTTTTACTTGTAAGACGCTAGCATTTTCTTAATGAAGATGGTATCTTCGTGGAGATGAGAACCCAGACCAGAGCAGAGGTCAACAGTTTTAATGCACATGACTAAAAGTGCAACCTGAGAATATAACATAATCCATCCTGTACATTGAAAGTTTGTATGTCGTGCGCTCACTCGATTTTCTTCAGTTTCTTCATCTAAAAGAGTACTTTAACCTTTTAGGTTTAGGACAGCGGAAAAAGTTGGCACTGCCATTTCAGATTAGTTTATGTTTACGAAGATGGAATACGTTTGTATGCAAGTACACACCAGTGAGTGACGAAGAAACTGACCTGCGAGCAAGACATTTTATTTTGCAACATACGACAATTTCTCTGGGATAATCTGTGGTGATTATGTCAAAGGAAAATAATTGGAATAAAAGACAGGTCTTTGTGGCAATAATGATAATGATAATGGTCTTAAAATTTGCATAAAATCCCCAAGCCCGGTAGTAAACTTTGCATCTCAAAAGCTAATCTCTCTCCCATTCTGCACATGTTAATATGGAGTACTTATCATGCATCGCAATTCAAAAGAACGTAATGTGTATTTGATGCTAAGCTTAAGCCGTGTAACATAACTGTTAATAGCAGTTAAATTGGAGATAATACGGACAGCGTCCAGTTTCTAGACAGCGTATGTGTTTGCATTATGACAGTTGTTGACTAGTTGGTTGCAACTTGCAAATTTATATTGTTGATTTTAATGTTTATAATGAGTAGAATGAAAATAAAATTTCCCATTTAACTGTTGGCAATTTTGAGATAGCCAAACTCTTAAGAACTTTTGAAGAATTACAAATGACTGCGATATCCAGCCGTAAGTTGCCTTAGGTCACGCTAGTCAGCAAGTCTACAGAATTAGTCAAGGAATCCATCATGTCATTTTCCCCAACGCTTGTTTTGTTTTTACCATTGACATTTGAACTCATCGCTTATTTCTTATATTGAATCATCTACTATGAAATTTCATAGTAATTATATCCAGCGTTGGATTTTGGCCGGACGGAACATAAAACTCATGCACACTAATCTTATTCAAGCAAACTTTGAAGGGGTTATGCAACAATCAAGCAGAACAAAAGTATTTGTTGCGCTGTCACTGCGTACGTATAAACCGGTTTGCAAATCATTTCTCATTTTTCGTTTTACTAAATCAGAGAAAATGAAATTTTTAATCTGACCTCATCAGTGTAAAGTCACAAAATCATAATTTCAGCTGCTATTACTGTGGCAGAATTTCTCACGAAAGAACATAAACTACTTCTAAAACAACTACATTGTTTATTTGGCAAGTTTATACACCGTTTTAGTATAAACTTAATAATAACGACATTGTCAAAAGAAGGAAGGGATGCATATTAATTTGAGTGTCATAATATCACCCCATCCATCCGTGAAATTATATTATATGCAGTTAAATATATTAGTGCTAAGTTCTGAATTATGATTCGGAAACTGGATACACTCATACACCCCCAAGATTACATGTTGGAGTCATGCTTTAAATTTACAGTCCTCCGTCACCTTACATTATCCACAAAGAATGGAATGACACTGGGAAACTGAAGCAAAAACCTGACCACAAAGAATGAACTACAAAAAATCCTGAAAATGGATTGCCACAGCAATAAACATTTTTGGGAGAGGGAAAGAACTGCATTAATGTGACAGTACGAAACAAGATAATAATCTTATGATGTTGTCCTCCGAAATGTGTTGGTTGTGGCTTGAGTGTTGAACTCGACAAAATAAGGTGGGATGAGAAAGACGGAACTTCAGCTTGACTGCAACCGAATCTCTTTTTCTTGAGTACGGCTGTTGTTTAAGTGTCTTTTGAATGCATTTACAACATATTATACAAAATTTACATCCATTTGTCAGCAGTAAACAAGAAGGCCTCCGCAAGACTACCTTTTATCTTGGGCAATGGGTCCTGTCTTCAACTGAAATGGAAACATTGTATGACTCATTGTTATACAGGATTGAAGGCATCAAGTTAAAGAAAGTAGCCGTTATAGAGTACTTGTGAGAATGGGTAAATAACATAAACACGGCAATTACTTACAACTTAAGGGGAACGGGAAACTCTTTCACAAGACCATTACTTTTGCTTTCACATCAGTACATGAGTACATAAATGCTTAAACACACAGGATGCTATCAAATTACATGTATCATGATGTGCGTAAGGAAAAACGGAGAAAAGATAGGGTTCCGATAAAATTTATATGATTTCTATTGCGATATCCGAACACGCCGTGCATGAGCTAAGGTTGGCAGGAACAAAATGATTTTACACGAGAAACGGTAACAACAAACAAACGAAAGTAAAACTTTGCTGCAAGATTTACGTATTTATGTTAAGATAGGTAACTTATTTTCTTTCATCATCATAGAAAAAATTTATGCATGTGCATGCACGTAATATTATTCATATCAAATACTTAATACTTTTTTGAGGTAGTTTATCAGTTCAAGTTGTACTTACATTGTATAATATGGATAAAAAATATGTGAATCTAATATTCTTTTACAACTTTACTCTTTCTCTCTCTCCTTCAGAAGTCATTCCTCTTCAGTTGCCGCTACATGTTTGTTATGCAAAAAGTTATTGGACAGGTGAATAATCAACAAATAAATTCAATCCGGTCATAAATCCTCATAAAGACCAATCTATTGTATATGGAAGTAATATAATATAAGCGGGGTAAAATCTATATAAAAAAGGTATTAACTTTTTTACAGGTTCTTTTCGTCGGATGTACTGTAAAGAATGTGTGCACATTTTTTGTCTAATACCTTCTTCTCTCAGTTTTTCCTTTTTGTCTTTTCCAAAGGTGTATAACAAGCTTGAACAAAGTAGATTTGGAATTCTACTATAGAAATCCTTATGCAGTGTAACTAAATGGAGAATGTAGTCTAGCCACATAGCACAGTACAGTAGTAAATATTAGCAAGAGAGCTAGTACCATACTCATATAAAGAATGTACATACATTTTTTGTAAAATCTATTTAGCATGAGATATGTTATGATGATGATTATGATGCCGGCGGAAAAAAATAGTTTGTTAATAAAGCAGCATCTAATATGTGTATATATTATGTGGTATAGTCAACTGATATCCACAGTAGACAAAAGGAATTGCATTTCATTTCAACCAAATGAACAAGAGATGGAAAAAATCACACCAAAAGAATTGCAATTTCGTGGGGTTGAAATCCGTACTTGAAGTCATAGGTACGTCCACCAAATTCAAGCTTTAGACTGGTGTTTTCCTAATATTTATGGTTGTAATTTATATGCTCATACACATGATATGCATTAGTCGTTCAAAAATGCATTCATTACAAGTGACCTCAGTTTTCTGGCTCCAAACATAAATGTCCAGATTGTTTCGGCAGAAAAGTGCATCATAAGATAAGGTAAGTTTTTGCTTACGATTAGCCCATCCATTTCATCCTAGCTTTAGGGCTTTTTGTTTAGCAGTGCCTAAATACAAGGAGCAAAACTACGTGTATGATTTTCTCTGCTATCAATTAGTTGTTTATGTAACATGATTTTATTGTGCTGACACAACCAACAAAAAATGGCTTATGTTTGTTTCTGCTTGATCAATACCTTTGCTGGAAATCTTGATGAGATCCTTTCCATGGTGTTGTTACTATTTCACGGGCTTTTTTGCAGTATGCAGATTTACGAGAAAATCTAATACAAGTAAACGTTGAGTTGAGGTGAGCTGAAATGAGAGACATTATCTTATCTCAAGAAACCGGTACAACAACCCACCTCAATGAACTTTAAGTTGATAAAAGCTTCTAAAAACAATATTGACATTGGTTCAAAAACTACTCCCGATTCTCCATTACGCTGCCGTATATTACCCATGTCTTCTTTAGATTTCAGACAGGAGAATGCATGTTTGAATGTACTGCTCATGCATTTATGTAAGCGTGCAATAGAGATTGAAAGGGAATTACACTGGTTTTTTAAAAGGGTGGACACCATCTAGCTGCAAAATAAATCTGTTTTAAAAACCGTATAGTAGTTGTTGTCTTTATCAAAATTTGCAGCATTAACAATGTTGAACGTCAATAAAAGAAATAGGCGTGCTCTTGTTCCGAAGCATTTTTATATTGTTTCCTTTATCGGACACTGTAAGAAGAAGTGGAACTTGACCTTTATGCTTTATAGCCACGTAATCTTTCTCATCTAAACCTCCCTCAGTCTAAATGATTTGAAGTCATTTGCCACCTAAAATATTCTAAGAATTGAGATATTTCAAATATCATAAACGTCGGTAATTCATCTTTTCTCCTCAGTCTATCCATTTGTCGCTGAGTCCATCTTCAAAGTAAGGATCAAGAAAATGTAGAAGAGGGTTACTATAAAACAAAAAAGAATCCCGTAATAATAAGTGTTTGTTTGCTTCTTGTGGTATGTGTGTGTGCTATTATTACAATTCCTGTTAAAAAATACACACACATCACAACATACTTGACTCGTTCTTCAGATTCACTGGGATAATCTGCATTTTTATGTTAGTAGGCATATATACTGATTTCATCTTCTGTAATGCATACTTTGTTAATATCAGGTGTCCATCTAATCAACTTTTTTTTATTTAGATGATTGATGCCTGTGTGAGTAAGTACCTGTCTTGTATATATCGCGTACGATACTGAGAAAGGATTTTATTTTTTCTTCATCTTCGTCTTCTTCTTGATCAACGTTTCATCACTCCTTTGAGTATTTATCATCATAACCACTATCATCATCATCATATCATCATGTGAGCTGCCGTTATTCTGTCATTAGCATAATTTCAGTTTGTAGCAAATGTACCAATTGAAGATGATACATTATTTACACTCTGCTCATCAATATAAAATCCATCTCTACATTTCGTTTGCTTCTGGGTATATAGAACGTTGGCTAGTTGGACTCATTTGCTGGTGTCTACCAAACTTGAACATGATCACGGATCATCACACTTTGGATCGCTTCATCAGCATTCAAACGTTTTCTGTAGACAATGGCCAAATCAAAAGCGGTTTAAAGAGGAGTCAGATCTGCCAGTTGTTTTAAAAGCTGGAAAAAGCGTACAAGGTCCGAAACAGTGTTTAGATCAATCTACTTATATATGCGTATTAGCAACTATGTACGTAACTAATCGTAAGTATGCTTTACACTTATCCATTCCGATCTGATCTCCGCGATGGCGATACTAAAATCATAGTGTTAAAGATAGAGAGCATTCATTTTAAGAAAAAAAAGAGTCTTGAACTTGTGCAGTGGCCATACAAACATGGTCTCTATCACGTATTATGTAGTCTAAGTATGAAAACCATGCAAGGTGTATTATTATGATTATTGTTGTAGTGGAGGGTGATTGACAACGTAGTAAATTATCCTTGTTCTTGTCCTGTTATCCATCTTGTGGCTAAATTGTATCCCGCTGGGAGGAAAGTACGATAGCAGAAAATAGATGTTTGCTTAAAGACTTCCATCACCATCTCATCTTTACCGCTGATGATAGAAAAGGTCTTGTAGAGGATTGTTTAATAATATGCGCTTAATTAGGGCTACATTCATGTAATCCTTTTTTGATTTGAATGAGCGATGCTCTTTCAATGGATCGTCCAACCATATAACAATAATAATACTTTCAAGTATACAAGAAAACAGAGGTATCTGGATTGGGTTTGTGCAAGATAAGGAATGCTCGCAATAAAAGTTTTAAAACTTGATGCACTGCAATTTATACGTACGATTTTATTAAAAACACATTGTGTATATGTGTAGAAATGACACATATAACATTTATCATGCGTGCTAGGTACGTAGAAATATGCATTATAAATATTTTGATATTCCAATAGCCAGCATATTATAAAACAGCCTATTATAGGGATACCTGGTTTGGTTTAAGACGTAATGATCACCTTTCCGAAAACATAGAGAAAATACACATTATGCAATTTTCTAGGAGGTGCATTAGCTACGTAATACGGAACGGACGGAACAGTCCACTTCCATCTTCCCAACTCAATGTTTTTTTCAAAGGAAACAGTTTATTTTATAAGGATGATGCAGACCACAATCCAAACACTAAATACATGGACCATGTGTTTTATAATCAGTAATATTAACGAAAACAGCATCAGCGCGGATACACATTGGGTCAATAACATTTCACGCCGCTTGAGCTCTCCTCCATGTACATTTTATGTACCACATTTAAGACTGATACTACTTGCCTAAAAACTACACTTTTTGCCTTATAATACCGTAGACAGTGGTATGCATGGAATTGACGTGTTTCTATTCCTTTTCTTTTGAGTTTCTTCGCTCACTTTGATGCACTTTTTCAACAGCCATTCAAAATCTGATTCGACTCTACCCCCAAAATTGTTTTGATCTTTTCAATCTCGTAAATTGGTGATAGTGATACATATATTGACAGGTATGACAGATTAACAATTACCGTATGTAAATGATGAGAACCGTCCTCATTTACTTTTGAAAGGGCTATCCAATCATCTCAATGCTAATCATTCATCAACCAATCCATAGACACACATAATGCACCACATTATGTAAATGAATCGCTCATTTAAAAAGTCAAAGCGTGTACATGTATTTATAGAAGTCGTTCAATTAAAATCACCTCTAATTTGATAGTTACATTGCAATCTGCATCTAGCGGAATGGCGTATAAATAATGTAAACGACATATTATCTATAATGTATTGTAGCTGTGTGATGCAATGAGCTAGGATGGCATGGCACACATTGAAGGATAATTTAAAGTCTCATCGAAAAATTGAAATTACAATGTGACCAGTCTAAACTATGCACATCCAATGCATGAAGCAATATGAAAAAGGAGGATTGAATTGTTTGTAGCGTTGCATTATGTCAAAACGTAAGGTGATAATGATAATATGATCACCCCACATTTGCACATGTTTATCAAATGCAGATAATCTTGACTATGCGATTCTTAAAAAAATATCTACAAACAACCCTTAAAAGTGTTGTTACTTGTGTAGGGTCATAGTATAGCTCCTAATCTTTTAGGCTTTTCATAATATGTATTGTATGTACATGTTTTGTTAAAGATGCTATAAAAGTAATGTAAGACGCCAATCAGTGTCGTCAGCCAACGCCAACAAAAATCATCACTTTTTTGCAAACCTAAAGGTTTAAATATTACCCTTATCAAGTGTATATGGGCATGGTTAGAGCAGTCTAATATTTTGTGCATTTTTCTACATATTTACGAGGCTGACATTGTCACGGGGAGAAAAAAGAAGAGACAGTTGAATAGGAACTGGGAAATCAAGTGATAAAAATGATGCACCAGAAGCAGCAGGGAGTAATGTATGAATGTGTGTACATTTGTGTACATTTGAAAACCAGCGAGTTAGTTGTTCTCCGATGTCTTGCAACTTGCAATGCAACTGACTGAGTGAGGGGGACGGGAGAAATGAAGAAAAAGAAAGGTGATGGACAAGCTCAAGCTCAACTTTGCATTGGATTTACACACTATACATAATACTTGAAAGACTATATTGTAGTTTGTGCATTGTATGAGCAATGGCTTGCATGTATAGCCAAATTGCATATTATTTACAGCAGGGAAGATGCGTTTTTTCTTCATCTGTCGTTTGCTGTTGCTGCAAATGTTACTACTGCTTGATACTCCTTGCTTCTCTCGGGAAGATGAAGATGGTCATGATGATGCTGATGCGGTGATGATGTCCACACTGAAGTAAAAAGGTTTTCCGTTCATCTCAAAAACAACAGTTACTTTTTGGATCTCCTCTCTCTCCGAAACGAAACGAAAAAAAACAAGACGATAATATAATGAGATTAGCAGTGACTTTTTACTCTTCTTCTTTTCAATCTAGGGATTTTCACTGATGATGATGAACATACTGGTTCCTCTCTTTTTTTTATATAATTTACAATAATATACTATTACACTACCACTCACGAAGATGACTTGTCACTCTAATCCATTACATTGCATTATTGTATTTGCCATTTTGTCAAACGAAACGAAATCTTGCCATCATCATCAGCGCAACAGTAGCATTATCAGGATGTTGAGATTGAGAGAGGTGAGTTTTTTATGTAATGTGTATGAAATAAAAATACAAATTCCAATGAGCCCAAATGTATTTGTATATAAAGAAGCATGATTTTCGAGTAATATGATGATGCATTCACTGCTGATACCTCCACTTCTTGGTCATCGTCGTCGTCGTAGTAGTAGTAAGTTGCTGCTGATAACGATGATGAGAAGTGACTACTCACTACTGTGAGGATGAAAGCCATGCTAAGTGTATCAATTGAAAAGTTGCCCCGTTTTACTAATAAAAACTGTTACTCACTCACTACCAAACGTTCCAACAACATTTTTTATATTGTTGTCTTTGCATAAAGTGACTTTCTTGCTATCAATAAATGCTACCGAATTACTTTCAGATACCTGCCAACTACGAAGGAGAAGTAGCCATTTTACACCGAATACGATGAAATTGTCTGACTGATACCTGGAAGCCCATTTTGTGACTTTATGGGAAAATTACCATTCCTTTCTATCGATACCCCACCACATCATTATTATTCTCGTTATATTACGTATTGTACCTGTCGGAGAACTGGGAAACTTTACGGTGATACATAATAGTGGAATGATGATAATCTTGGTATGGTGGTGACGGGGCAAATCGGTAAGGTCGTCTATTGGTTATCAGTTTTCGGTACCCATACAGCGAACGTCATCAAATCATCCTCATCAAGAGCCTTCTTGAATTCAGTCTCAATGATAGTGTTTGATGACTCAGGTACATGGTGTTTGCATCTTTCTACTGTAAACAAATGCAATGATTTATACGAAATATGATTTATACACCAAAAGCAAAGAATAGGTACGTGGTGGCTTTTCCATCCACTTTTTTAAAAGTAATACATTCACTTCTCTCTGACAAAGAATTTTTTACCCTTTCTCGATACCTGTCCGTTGATTGAACGCATGCTTTCTTATGTTTGTTTCAGAAATGGGCGGAAAAAGAAGTGGTTGGTTGACCCATCACTTCAGCAGCCGTTTGCTTGCGGTACGCTGATGGGCTTTTTTCATTTCAAGTGAACTACAGCCCATCCACATACTTTTGCATTTGATTGTGGTAATGTTCAAAATGTGGTCCGTTCGGTGTGTGCCGTCTGTCTGACGGGAGAGCCAGCTTTTGCCCTATCATGTCACCAAGGTCGTGAAAGGTTGCATAGCAGTGAATAATGCAGTGGTTTGCCAGGAGGATCTGCACAAAAAATCTTCCTGCTTTTATCGCATATATAGGTGACTGAGTGAGACTGGGAAGACCTACACGATTTTGGGGGGTTGCTGATGAGATGAGTAAGACACTAGTAATAACTACAGCGGTATAACATTTTTTTCTACGTGCTCATCAATAAATGCATTATTTCAGAGATGAGTTTTCTTAGACTAAACTCTTAAATGCGTATTTCTTGGGATAGCACTGATAGCAGCACTAAGTAGTTCTATAAGTATAATTTGCTCTTATGCAATATTGACTTATCATCTTTGTTTCTTGTTCGGTCTTCACAGGAGTCCTCGGATTCCATTCCATTCTTATCGTGTAGTACAATGCAAGGACAATGTGACAGATGCATAGCTCTGTGGGATGAGTAATAATCACAATATGGGTGATGTGATATGCAAACATGCAAAATCTCATTTGCTACCTGATACCGTCTCTCATAATATAATAACAAGGACGTGAATGACCAGTGAACAACTCTCAAAACCAGGTTCCTCCGAAGAAGAAAACAAGGGGTTTAAATCAGAGGAATCCTGCTGAATAATATGCAGATTTGATTTAATAGATTCGATGAACTATGGTATAAAAATTGTTTTTCTACCCTATGCAGTTAATAACCATTGTGGTCCTCTTGTTTACAGCCGTATCGTACGTAGTGCATTTGATATTGGATGCTACTGTATTATAGTTTTGACGAAGCAAAGTTAGATTTGATGCATAATTTTAATGAACTTTACATAAAGGGTTCTAATTAGTATGGATGACGTGATTTTTCTTGTGGTGCTAAAACGCTGGGGAAAGATATCGTAAACAAGCATAAGTCAAAGGAAAGCAATCATTCGTACAATGTTCGCACTGGAAATATCTGCAGCCTTGACCTGCTCATCAAGAAACGAGATTTAATCTCTGAAAAAGTTGTCGAGAGGTGCAAAACACAACACACGTCTTTATCAATTTTCTACTTTGCAGTTTTCAACGGACACATCCAATCCGATCCATGTATTGGGATTAAAACACGAATGTGATAGTATGCAATGCAGCCAAACATTTCGTGCAAGAAATAATTACTAAATTAAAGAAACCGAATATCAGTTACGAACTTCAAGTTTTGCTCTCCTCATCAAGTCTGGTAAATCTAATCAAAAAACATAGTTTGAGTGTTAAATCTTCAAGTAAAAAACCTGGTTTTTGTCTGGCCGTTTTTCGCACGACAGAAGCCCATTAAGTAGATAATGGGTTAATTTAGAGAAAGGCAGAGAACTGAATGAATAGTGGTAAATTGATTCAGATTATTTGAAATAACATCACTCCTTCAGCTGATAAGTATTTCATGCTGTTTCTAATCACACCTCAAGTCAAACAACTTCATTTTAGCCTGCTTTGTGAGATTACACGTGAATAAAATGATGAGGGCTAAAAAGAACAAGGTAAAACTGTCAACTGAGGTGTTGACGTCCAAGTATTCGTTCGTAACTGAAATTCCGATAAACTTTTATGTTGAATTGAAATTTTTTAAACAAAGTTTAAATTCACTTGCAGTGTTAAAGAAGCTGTTTGTTTATCAGTTGCATAATTATTATTAAACTTGCTTAATTGATTTATGTTCGCCTTTCATTTAAGGTATTTGATGTTAGCATGTCTATGTCATCATAATTCACATCTTATTATAGCAACACCTTCAGACGCGTGTCGGTATGTAAAATGTAATTGTTGATAAATTCTCTAATTCAACAGAATTAGAGAATTGGTTTTTTTGTTTGCCATCACAAAAGTGCTTACGTGTGAGGTGCACAATTTTAAACGATATCGCTTAGCCTGTTACGATTGCGTAGAGGGATGGAGTAGTAGCTATGATTCGATTTCTTTTGTAACTTATCCCATCATTATAATCATCAAACTAGACGATAAAATGATGAGCGAGCAAGTGTGAAATATGCATATAATGAATGAATGTTTGGTGATGGGATGATGATTTTGTCAACACCCTTTGATGACAACAGGGATGATGATGATACGATATGAGAACATTAGCATTCATGGCACACTCTCAGTTTGTCATCAATCCTCTCATCTTCTTTCTATTGCATTTGGTCAGGTAGCTAGCTGACTTGCTCATCACCACCATCCCCAGTCAACTAATTCATTCCCTCTTATCTGGGCTTGCACAATTTCAAATGTGCTTTGTATAGCTGCTACCATAGTCTTCAAATTCAAAACACGTGGGAACAGAAGAGAATTTGTTGGTGACGGTGGCACTAAATAGTCTTAATGAGGATTCGCACTCATCAATTTTAAGTCCTGTTTTATAATTATGAAATTTAGATTAAAAATAATATTAACGTTGCATTATTTTTAATCAGCCTAGGTTTAAGGGCACAGCTATGTGCATTAACATTCATAATTGCTTATGCAACAATGGTTGCGTACAGATTTTAGTCATTTGTTAAAATTTGCAGTCGTCTATGTAGGGTTTGTGTGGAATTCAGTGTCACAGGGTGAACGAACTAAGCTGTCAATCTATAGTTTTCGGGTCAAAATTTTATTTATTTTATATTAGCTCGAATCGATCTTCTCGAATCTAAAAAGATTAACACTGGTGATGATGAGACGGGGTAGGAAAAGAAAGAAACCTGTTGAATAAATTCTGCATGGCTGAACTAACTTGAGTCTATAAAAAATTAAACTATATATCTTTCCTTCATTATAACTTCATTTAGAAAGTATGCTAGTCCTTATCCACACATTATATAATGTTAATATTTCATTGTGATTCAAAATCTTGCTTGGAATGGCGGGTAAGTATCTTAAGCCGAAATCAGAAACCCTGCTCATCATACCGACTTCTGATAATGATTTTGACGGTTGGCTGGCTACTACTGAAACCACTACAATAATACTACAAGTACAGCTAATAAGATCTATTATGCAATACACGAGATTCAGGATGTACGTGATATATTTTTTGGAGTTGGTAGCTACTGCATTATTATGTGTTTGTGGTGTTTGTCTGTCTGTGCACATGAAATCTTGACCAGGCCATTTATTATTGAAAAATTGCATACCTGCTAGAAAGGTTTAATGATTGACTGATTCGGAAGTGGCAGCCCGACAAAACTTTTCAACCTTGAAACAGTTTCTCAATGAAATCTCTTTCATTCCCCATGCTTCCTTATTTCATCTAATAATTTTCATGAGATAGTTCCGAATTTACACCTGAATATTTCTCCCTCTGCAATTTTATTTTTTTAGGTTGACGGGATTCTAAAAGTTATAAAGGATACGGACTCTGAGCACCATAGTAGCATCATCTTCAAAAGGCGAAGAAATGGCAGAGAACAAGAGCATCATCAACGTCGTCATGAAGAAGTGAGTGAGTGAGAGGGAGAATTAGGGGGAAAAGAGGGATTCAGAGTTGCATAATACAGCTTTACATTCCGCACTGGGTCCATGACTGACCATCATCTTTTGCTCAAATTGAGCCCAGGAGCGTCAAAGATCTAGAAGCGTAGCTTAAGAGAAAACTTGAATGACTTGAGCAATATAAAAAAGTTTATATTTTTTTGAGTCAATATGTAATATGGGATATTATAGTGGAGATTTCGGTTTACGTGTACAGTCAGATAGAGAATGGAAGGAGAAAAACGAAGCAGAAGCACCACCAGAAGCTATGTTGATGCAGTTGTGGGATTGTGAGAAATATACCGTTGCATACTTGTCTTTTCAACATGACGGAAGTTGCCATGAGAAAGTTCAATTCACTCGTTGATGCCTGCCTTTACCTGCTTTACCTCGCTCTTTGCTTGTTGTTGTTGATGATGATCTTTGGATGATGCTCATACTCCTGCTGATGATGATAATGATGATGATGACTCTGATATGCAATAGAACGCAGTGGCAATGAAAATATATGTGTCTTTACACTGTATCTATATGAAATACGTACCGGCTTCAATTTTTGCTTGGAATCATCTTATGTATATAACTTTTTGAAGGTATCACATATATTGTGATTATAATTTTGCTACTTTTTTCACTCCTTTTCAATATCATCATGATCATCGTCGTCATCATCATCAAGGGATTTTTTTCTATCACGCATACATTTTGAAATGCATTCTCAAGCTTTTTCCATAACTGGTCCGCATTACCGAAAACGGAATTAATTTATGAGACATTCTGCCTGGTCATGCGGAATCCGTTTGTCATGCGCAAAAAAACAGAAATTAATTCCCTTTGATATGATATGATACTTAACTTACGTCGTATGACACATCATGAATATCCTCAGCATTGAGATGGAACGGAGTCTTATGACAATGAAGTTGGTAGCGACCACGGGAATATGTGGTGTGTTGAGGGATGCTGCTATCCACCACCTACTTACTAAAATTTAAAGGATTCGCAACATATTTTGTGTTAAATTTTATCACATCAGGTTTTTCTAATAGCGCAAAGTAAAGCCGAACTGGAATATTAAATGCGTAGGATATGTATGCATTCCTTATCTACTTAACTGTAACAATGCTACGAGTTTTCGATGAAAGCTTGATTTGATGTATTGCTCGAAACATGTGAAAAAGTGAATTGATTGTGAGCATGCGCATGTACACTCGCTGCGGACAAATGTCACTGTGGTAGGGTGACTAGAGGATTAACAACAAAAGTATATATTATGTATGCATATATGTTTGTTATTACGAGAAAGAAAACAATTGATGACTACGTTATATTAGAGTCTGTGCATGTGTCCACTCAGTCATACGTACATCCAATATCGACGTTTATCAACAAAGTCAATAACTGTCAAGAGGTGAAGTTACAAACAAGAAAAAGGACTCAGCCCCGCATTTTTTAGCAAACATTACCGATTTGCTCAAGATTTTTTTGTTAAGCTTAAATGTTTTTTCGCAACCTTCTCCTACATGCGCATTCCGTTGCAGAAAAGAAAAATAAGGTTCTGGTCTTTGAGACAATAGGACCGAAGATTATCAAAGAGGGCCAAATAGTTGTGGTGGTGCTAAGCAAAATCCATACAGGTATGTATGCATTATCATTAACGAGGAAGAAAAAAGTGTATTTCTTTTGTTTCATCATTATTCCGAGCTTACAGGACGACGGACGGACTGCAGGGTTTTTGCAGTACATTGTCCATCATCGAAACTCGAGTGCCCGTTTTTATTTCCCCGTTCCTCTTTGGTTTCATGGTAGTAGCCTTGTTGGCGAATTCAAGTCTTGAACAAAACAACTATTAACTGGCTGTCAACATGATGCATGATAATTAATGAGGCAGTAATTTTTTTCTGCTTGTGAAAGAGCAACCCGGTTTGCGTGTCCCAATGCTGCTTCCTTTAGAAAAAACACTGCACCACGCCAAAGCGCCACCACCACCAATAATGCCTGTTGCGTTCAATGACGAGAATGATCAACGAGATGAGTTTTGCTTTCATGTGGATTCACAAGATTTACTCACTACCTGCTCCGCGTTTTAAAACTGACTCTCAGAGGAACAGGAAAGGATTTAGTGGATCGGGTTTTGTCACATCTCCAACTCCAATGCAATAAACGTTGCGCATATGTCAATATTTAAGCAAAGTTGTCAAGCTCCCTCCTCGTCCGTCCACTTCATCACTTTATCTCCCTAGTTAAGTTGTGCCTAACCCAGACGTGAATATAAATACATAAATTTGGATTCCAGAACTTGTCAAATTTGCTTCAAGGTGAAAGATAATTAAAACATTAGAGGCTTTTCTGTAGGAAATCATGAATCGTTACGCATCGTGTTTTGGTAATGTGCGCAACAGTCTGCAGTACAGGTATAGCACATGCGATTTGATTCGACACTTTCATAGTCCACATTTGTCCTTTTTGTTTTGCCCACAAGAACAACACGTTGTAATTTTCATCCATAAATCCTTCTGCTCCCCATTTTAGCCAGGTAGACAGCAACATGGAGTCTAAAATCAGCTTTGCAGCCAGTGCGGCACAACTAATAATGCACCGTCTTCTCCTCAAAACTTCCATTACAATAATGGCTATAAATGTTTACATCTAATTACAACCAACCGATAAAGTAAGGTAGTGCTGTTATCATATAATTAGGTTGTGTACTTATGCACACATGATTTAGCATGCAAAAGGTGTGCTCATCTCATGCTCACTCAACAATCATCTTCTTCACATTTACCTCGACTTCTCTGTGTAATACACTCACTTAATTCCAAAAAGAGTCATTCTCAAAAAAAATGTTGCCTTGCCTTTGAAAGATGAATGTGATGGGGAATCAAGTAGGTAGATATTATGCACTTCGCTCACTTACTTTTTGTATTTACAAGTATTCAACTCTTTTATTCATTTTCAGATGAAAAATCAACCATTTAGTTGAGTTAGTGCTTAACTTTTATGTAAATCAGTATGCAGCAGCTAGTGCAAATCAAGCGTAGACATCACTACTGATTTCCGAAATTTCCGAAAATAGCAATAGCACAGAGTTTTTGGTGTGACGTATAAACATGTACCCATCTTCTAACTGTTATGATAATGATGGTGATTGGAAGTAAATGAGCTTTGACAATGCTGAAGGCTATATATTTCCCTTGTTATTTTTACAAAAATCTGTATGGACGTAAGATATGTTTATGCTTCTTTTTATCTCAAAGTTATTATATTTTTCTTTTGAACGAAAATTCCCAATAAATACAAGAGATTGTATATATATGCATATGTAATGAATTTTATGATCTCCTCTGTTCTATTATGGTGTAGAAAGTAACATCATCGTCGTCATATCACATCACACATCACAGCCCTCTGTAAAGAGAAGGATCTTATTATTATCATTGCCACCGTTGCGGTGACTCTTCAATTCTCACTGACTCACTCCTACAACTTAGCCTTGTTTGAAGTTCATGCCTTGTCTTGAGTTTGTGAGTACATGTGTGGTGAACACGGACACTGAGTCCATTCCAACAATACCATCCATCCATTCATTCCCCGTACTTTCCCACTGCATTTGGAAAATCTCGTTTTTATTCCTTTCTGTTGTCGTCCGCAATCACCACCATTTGCCTGTAATGACACAAGCCTATAAATATCAAGCCAACATTTTAAAGCATGTACAAAGCAAAGCCAAGTATCTTCCTTATGACTCCAATAATTACGTGTGTGTACACAATACACAATATTATCCATCCCCATTTCTTGTCCCAAAGTCAAAGCTAATTAATTAGAGGTGCACACAACTATTCATTTCGCATGTGCACCGCTTTTCTTCCCTTCAGTAATGTACCTGAGTGGTTGAGCTCTTTTCATAGTTGAAGGAAAACTCTCCATTTGGTCCGCGCGTATGAATGGGTTGTGTAATTTAAATTGCATCCCCAAAGAAAACTATTTACTTCCACAAGGATTCCAAATACAATGATGAGCTATCCAAAAAAAGACGAAGTTTTATAAGTATTCAAAGAGAATAGATTTTGGATTAAATGTATAATAATATATTAAAAGCCTATATATATGCAACGTCGACGTACAAAGTGAAGTTCATGATGATCTTCAGGATGATCACGACGATGACATGATAATGACGAGGGAAATGAATGGTGAATAAGAAGATGAACTTGTAAGTATAATAATAGTATTCATTCCCTTTGAAAAATGCGTGTGTGATGTGGTATACTACTATGGCTATAAAGTGTCTGTGTTCAGTCTCAGGTTGCGCACAGAAGAAGACACTTAAGAGTATGACGCATGCATACATACCACAGAGCCACACCATTAAATTTGCTATTTATATCTATTTATTCTTGGATGGATGATCATTCTAACGTACTTTCTGCAATGTAATCATCAATTGTTACAAATATAAAAATACTTCTTCATCTTTCCCCGTGCTAAATCATTCCATTTGCTACTTTGTACTTCCTATATTTTCACGTAATCGCAAGGCATGCATGACAATGTCAATGGTTGATGGCTAAACGAAGAGAGGTGTAAACTGATGAATGAAACTGATATTTCAAGTTGCCTCTTAAACAAGGTACACTATTGGCCCTATTTTCCCTTTTAGAGTGATGGAAACAAGTAGCTAAAGCAAACAAAAAATCGGATCATGATATCTGACATTTTCTGCTTTGATTTATCTACACATGCAAAAAAACAACACGAGGCAGCATCATTGTCACGTTGTGACAGTCATCGCATCCGGAGTTACTCATTCTTGATACTTTCCACCGTCGTTGTTACAAAAGCGTTTTGTTCCCATACATTTGCAACGCAGTTTTACCGGGCTAAAGTAGCGCAAGTAATGCATTATTATTAAATGCTTTAACGGATACTTAAGTACGTAAGCGCATGGCAGTAAAGTATATGTAACAAAGCTTAAATAACATACAGAACACTTTTTGTCTTTCGCAGCTCTTCTTCCTTTTTTGAGCTGAAAGGGAAAACATGAGAATGACGGTTTGATGTGAATGTAAACACTTGAGGAATGTGTGAAATAAAGTTGCTAGACGGTGGCATACATACAACTACCATGAATTCTGATTAATGGGCAATAATATTAAAATTACGTTGTTGTACCGACCGGCACAGTTTTTGCTAATGCTTTTGAAGTACGTGTGCTAGACTCCTGGTGAAGTAATGAAAAGGAATTAAAGGAGTTGATAATTAAGATCAAATGATTACCTCTTCCTCATTTGCGAGATGTAAATGTCTGGTTACCAGCAATTTGTGCGAGTGTTGCATCGCCCCCATGCAACTAGGTACTAAATGCATTATGTCACAAACCTCTGCATTATTATGCATATTTGTTAAGACGCGCATTCAAAACCGTACGGTGTAATACTTCGTGAATATGATGAGCGATTAGGGGCTCCTGATGATGGAGAGATAGTTGAAAATTGTTGCCCATTTGAGTCTCCGAATCGGCCCCAAACATCTCAAAAAATTGTTCACGACGATATGATGGTGTGGTGATTGCAGTGAGGGCTCACAGCAACAGCCGCTACACATCACACCAACAACAAACAACAAAGGAACTAACTGCAAGTGTGTACGAGAAGTGAAGTTCCGTTTTCAAGAAGAATCCCATGCATTCATCAATTCAATCCGTCAGTTTGTTGCAGAATTAGAGGGAGATGAGAGCATTATTGTAGGAAGAAGCAGAGGAGCATGAATAACTCAGAGAGAAAGAGGAAAAGACGCTTCTGAAGATGATGCTTTTGCATAAGACTACTGTTGTTGTGGCTGGGTGGTTGAAGTTGGCTAGAGTGAGCACATTGCATTGAGCGTTCTGCAATAATGACCAACAATAGCATGCTCACTCACACATGTACAGGGGAGAACTAACTAGCCTTATGATAAGCATGCATACGTTACTTGTGTTGCGCAGATGTGGCAAAAGCGTTCCTTCATATGCATCTTTATACGCGTTATTCTTAAAGGGAGATTTAGAATATTTTTGAAGAATCATCCAAGCTGGCCCTTGGCCTATCCAATACTATACAGCGAATGGCATGCTGGGCTTTTTAGCTACACTAATATATTGCTATTCTTACACAGCTGTGGCTGAACGAGAGGAGCTAATGCTGATAGCTGATGTGATGATGCGACGACTGGGCTCCAACACGCCAAAAACCATTGTCCACCTTGCCATCCGGCTCAATTCAGGTCCATCATTCAGCAAGTGACCATCGTTATATCGTCGTCACCACTCCATTTTTCCTAGGAATGGCATAATATCAACGCACACTTTGTCTTCTCAGAGTAGATAGATACGCGCTCAGTGTCAGCGAACTACATCTCTCAACCAACCCTCTCAGTCTGCAATTCCTTTGGTAGAATCTCATCGTTCGTACCAAATGCATAATAATATATATATATATATGCAGAAAAACCCAACTGAGAATCCAGTTTGACCCTGACACTGGTAGAGTTGACAAGCATTTTTTAGTGTGAGAAGAGACAGAGGAAGAGAAGCTGGCTAATTTTGAAAAAGAAAGGAGAGAAAGAGAGTAGATACGTAAAAAAGAGAGGAGAAACACTTTTTAAATTCTCACCATCCCCACAAAACAAAAACAATAATAGGGAAGCAACCCTCTGCTCCGCTACTACTACGTCTACAACCATCATCATCAACACTGCTCCATGTAAAAGTAAGCAGGGAGTGAGAATCAGAGAGAGAGAGACGACTTTTTAGCAAGCAAGGCTGAGAGAAGAGAAAAATTATTAAGTAAGCCTCAAACACAATACAATCCGGGTTTGATATTAAGACCGGGACTCTCACCTGAAACCTGTTCATTCACTCGACAACTCTCGACGAGTCAAGGATATCAAACGAGAAGGAATTACATAAACAATTATGAGTTTAAAAAGTTGATTTGAGAATACTCTATACATTTAATATTTTGTTGACTTGTTGAAATAATATTTTTTATTTGTGTTTTAAATTTACTTTCTGTTCGTTTGTTCAATCATTATTCGTTCTTTTATTCAACAAAGAGCAAAGTACTTTTGGAGTATAATTGCATAATTCGTCTTTTTTTGAGTTGTGAGTGACCATCAATGTTTTTGTGAGCTTGACAATTGCAATTTTTTCTTATTAGTATTAATTACATTTTATGCAAGTACTGTGATCTCCAGTTACAAGAAACAGGAAAAAGTTAGCAATCAAATCAAGTACTGTGATTATCTCAGCTAAGCTTCCAGCCTGCAAACATATGAATAACTTCAGAGTTTTGTCAACGGTGTTGGATTTGGAACGTGGAGCAATCGGATATTTGTTTCTTTAAGAAGTTCTCCACAGGAGAGTTGTTGTGAAGAGCCCAGCTTCAGATTCAAAACCTCTGGTTTCTCGGTAAGTAAAGAAAGTTTAACTCTTTGTCTCACTTTTATGCTTATCGCTTAAAAATAAACCTCTTCCTCTAGCACTTCCCTTTAATATATAATATATTGTTCATTTATGAGTTAAAAAGGGTTGTCTCAAATTACCCTGTTGATACTGTGAACACCTATGACAGTTGCTCAACGCATTCAATGCATAAATTTAAGTGATGTCACACTCCTCAGCTTTGATAACATGAGATCCCAAGCAAAATTATTGCAAAAAATGTGCACAACTGAAGAAAGGTGTTTTGTGAGATATTTAGTAAAAGGTACCTCATTTTTTTAGTTTAGTTCTTCTCGCATTAGTGATGGTAAATGGTGACGATCGTGGTGATATTTATTTGATGGCGAGTTTCAATTAAGGAACAAACAAATATTGAGTACAGTACTGATCAAGTGTAACATACTCATGTCTTCTAGTTAACGCGTTTTCATGGGATATACAAATAGTTGGATAGTTTGAATACTCAAAAATCAACTTTTGCTGTCGCTTACTAATCAAAAAATGGTTAATGTTACTCTCCCATAAATTTAGCTGTTACCATAATATGCGTCTATTGATCCCTTCTAATTATTGTTATCTCACTTGCAACTACAACTACCAGAGTAAATAGAAATAAAAAGTTGGAATGCAAATTACGGGCTGACGGACTGGATGAATGAAGAACTCATTGACAATCACACAATGTATTAATAAACACAAATGTCTATCCGTACACAGTAAGTAAATCACTAAAGTTTACTGCAGACAGTGCATACTGTTTATCTCCTAACGAGATGAAGAAGGGGTCAGTCAAGATTACTAAACAAAAGACAAGGGAGAACGGAGTAACTTGTCCATCCACCAATCCATACCTGTGCAATGATATTACCGTAACCTGGTTAGTTGACGGCATATTGTATGCAAACATAAAAACAAGTAAACTGCATCCCTAATTTTTTATATTCTGCTGATCCAAAATAGAATTGAATTGATACAGACGAGACAGAGGCAGGGACAAAAATTGTGGTGATATATATGGATTATAGAAAAAAATCAAGTTGCAAACTATCTCTCTCTCGCTCACTCACTCACCTTCTGGGTGACAGGGTCTATGGTGGCTCCATGCTTGCATTTTACAATGTGCATCCCAGTTAGACAATCAGTCAACAACATTTTTTGTGCCATTGAACAAAACTGCATTATAGTTGTACAGACGTTACGTTGCGTTGCAATCTTGCACTCCCATTCTATCCATACACGCTGCTCAACAACAAACAAGAACAGAAATCAATGTTACGAATTGCCGCAAGTGGCTGCTGACATTCAGAAAACAGCAGTTAATGGTGTGTTATATAATACAAGAAAAGTCAGTAGGTTGCAAAAGTGTAAAGAGCAACCACATTTGTATGTATGCATGATATAGTATGAAACAATGATGATGGTCAGACTCAGATATTATGCATATATGACTCATTCCAAAAATCACTTGTTGATTCTCCATATAATAATAATATTATGTATGGAAGTGGTACACAAGCTTCTTCTATATGAGATTGTGACTCTCTTTGCTCACTCCATTGTAACATATTATCATGTAGGTAGGTAGTTTGTATAGATGTTGGGTGCGTAGTTGATAATAGATACTCCTATGAGTTTTCATTCACTCTCTTCTAGCTGCATTTTAATCGGCATATACATATTTAAACAATGAGATGCAACTTTTTTTGGTGTGGTTCCTTTTTAGAACAAAAAATGAGTGAGTAGTAATAGTAGTAGGCATGTGCGTAGTGGACTTGTCCTCACTTCTTCTTACTGACCGATTGAGAGATTGAATGAGTCCATTTATAAGCGCTTAGTGGGTATGATGATAATCATGATTTGAGTTGATAGAATCACTAATAAAATTACTAAGAAGTGGAGAGATGCAAATTGACAGAGAATTCTTGGAAACAATAAGTCCTTGTGGAACCCAGCTAGGTTTGGGCTAATCTTTGTCTGTCACTGTTACAGAATTACGCCACTGGAATTGCATCGTTCCATCCGTGTTTCAAGTGATGTTGACTCGTCATGCAATTTTCCAACTAGAGTCATTCTTGCAAGATTATTAGATGCTGCCCTACCCTCTTCTTTGATGATGGAATGTGGTGTTATGTAGGGCAGCATGGAATCATTTAATTGTTTTAGGTGTATAATTACACCTTGATGAGATAATAACTGCCTGCATGTAGAAACACTTCATTTCACTTATAGTTCATTCCATGACATTTGGTCCAGAATTTGGAAAATTAATGTTGCGTTTTGCTTTTCTTGTTGTTGGACATGACGGTCTAGAAATTCACATGAATGAGGAAATTTAGACGTGCATTCATATCCCTAAATCTTTTTAACTCACCCAATCTTCGGTTGAGTTTTGGTCACAGACGAACATATTTCGTGTACATTTTGCAAGTGACCAACCTACATGAAGATCAACCTTTCATGATAATCATGACGATCACAATATCTACATGTCCCTACCCAGTAGTACAAAGGAGAAGTCGTAGTGCAACGTCAACAAAATAACATCATCATCACCACACACATTGTGGCTCACAGGTTCACTTTTACTTTTAATCAAATTCAAGTGTATTTACCTGATTACCAATACATACAACTATCCATTCTTCTCCTAATAGTAATACATCGAAGCAAAACTAGTAGTAGATCGTGGAGAGGGTAAAAAAATTGCATGGTCAGTTGGAATGCAACGACAAGTGAGACATACAAAATATTCTAATATGGTCAACTGGTGTTGCACATGTGTTTTTCTTTTTTTTTGCGATGTACTTGAAAAATAAAAGACTTTGCGCGACATGCGACTCACTTGAAATTTGTGTTTTCATGCGAATGTATGTGATTTGGAGTGAAGTAGCGGATGGATGGAATGGAAGGATGATTGTGAGCACAATAGTACTTAGGTAGCTAGATAGGTACGGATAATGTGTGGTTGTAGTTGTAGAAAAGACCTAGAACATGGGTATGAGATTGTAAATCAGAGACAAAATGGCACAGTTTATCTACCTTTATGCATGCTCATGTTAATCTCCAATTTACATAGTTTGTTACATTTTACTATGGTTTTAATGCTTGTACCATATTGTGTGATCTTCTACCGACGACGTAATATATATCCCTTTTCAATTGGTTGAGTGTTTATTCTTCCCTTGTTAAATTATACAGGGGTACACATGTAGAAATTAGTGAAACAAAAAAGCTCCACTTTTTCATTGTACTGAAGTTAAGTGAGTGCTAAACCAACGTGTAAATGAGAGCTATAAGTAGAAAACCAAGTTGACTTTTCCCTTCATGCTGATAATGAGGGCGAGTATATTTTTCTGCAGTTTGGTCCCTTGTTTTTTACTCCTGATTGTTTAAGACCAGTCACTGGATCGGATCACATGATGGTACAAAATGAGGAGCTTTACTCTCTGGACCTTGTGTGGTTGCGGAATGTTTCCTTTGTTCTAAAGAAATGGAAAGCAAAGCACATAAATCATGATCATGATCGCTCCTTCAGTTTTTGCTCTCATCTTCTTCTGCCTTCGTAGCAGGAGCGCGATGCAATGAATGGGTTCCATGGTAGTTGAGGAATGAGTGTTTATTTGTGCTCACAAATTTGATGCACCTGTCAAGGTAAATGCTTGCTAATGACGAGGACAACCCCGAGAATAGATGAATGAGGTGATAGGCCTGTTAAAATATTTGGACACTACTTCAAATACTAATTAAGGATATTGCATGCGGTGTGACTCTGGTTATAAAAGGATATGCGTACCTAGCTATTGGTTACATAAAAATGGATGCACAATGCATCCATGTCAATTTCACAGGTAAACACCAACTGTAAAAGCACATAGTGAAGAGTCAGGTAGTGAGTCAGTCAGTCATTGGATTTATTTGAGACTTGTCATTGATTTAATTGCACGTTGGTGATGCTGATGGTGGTTGTCGTTGAAATGCCCAATCTTCGACTCAAAACCTGAAGGATATTTACCGATAAGAGGAGATGAGAAAGAAAAATGAAAAAAGTGCGTAGAAAGGTCCATGTCGTAAGTGTTTGTTTGTAGACATCTGTCTGCATGCGAAAAGGCAACAAACGCATTTTTTCCATGGGACTAACTAGGAGGTCAAGGAAACTTCACACAAAACGTGTGATTAGCTCAATCCAAGTATTATCTTTTAGTAGCAAGTTACAATTGCAATTGCCAATCAAGAGCCAGTTTATCATTATCCTCACCAACCACATCACCAAAATGCAATATTATTATGTATGAAACACATAAAAACTTGCAATCTTTTTCTTTGTTTTCTCAAACAAATGAGTGAGGAAAAGGAATACAGGGAAATGTTTTATGTACACCATCAAAATAAATTTTGCATCTGTAAAACATTTGATTTGCTACACCCATATCATCAATTCAAATTCGTTCCCCTTCATTTACCCTCACAGGCTGAATACTATTAACTACATTAGCTTATTATATTACTCTCAAGTTTTTTAACAAATTAGATACTAGAAAAAGTACAGGCTAAACGTTGCTTCTTGGCTGGGTGTCATATAATAACAACAGAGCAAGGAAAGTGACGTGTGAGTGAAGGGAGTTGATGATTTCCAGACATAAAAATGATACAAGCCGAGAAGTCAACAGCCACAACTAAACCATCAACATATTATTCTCTCCCAACTTGTTGGTGAACGACGGTGATTCAAATGCTAATGTGAAGAAGTATCATATCATATAGAAACGATTTTAAAGTGAGAACGTAAAATTCCATGTGTCAAATCGTCTGGCAAAAAACTGCACTTCTCTAGAGTCCAGTGTACACAAGTCATCATGCAATTCCTGACTTTTGCATCTACCATTCATTCCGTAAAAAAGGCCATTGGTATTCTAGCCTTTCCTCGCCTTCCCGGCATCATCTTCTTCAGGAAAAATCCTGACAAGTTGGTATTATCATATTTGATATGTGTTACATTATTTTATCAAAATGATTCATGTAAAACATACGGATGGATGATGATAATCATCATTTTCTCTCCCCACTTGCATTTCCTTGGTATACTAAATCAATAAATTTGGAACCGGCTTTTTTCTTTTCTCAACTTATAATTTCTAGTTTCAGAATTATGATTTCGTCCTGAAGTTCCCCTCGGTGAAATGCGCTTTTAACACAATTTTGTACCTATTACAAACACATTCAACTTTTGCAGCAGTTATGGCGTCGGTTTCGATTTGAAATTTTCAATGGTAATAGATGGATACGTGCATTTTATAATTTATTCTTGGGAAAAATTGTCTTTAGGGAAGTAAAATGAACTTGAACTCTTGTGGAGAGATACGATTACAAGAAAGGAAATCCACTTGATCATTATCATGCTAATTAGAATAGTCAAGTCATCTCCCTAACTTTTGTTAAGTTGGTATTTGCTTCCAACTCAACTCGTCGTTCACAGTTTGAAGCGTTAACTCTCAAATCCATTTGATAACTCTGCGCATAATCAGCAAATTAAAATAGCACAAGCTGTAGCTTTTTAAAGTGTATATAATGTATCAAAATTACTATGATATTGGAGGCATTTGCACTTCCATGTATTAGCGCATATAGGACAATGTCTGCAAAAACAATTCTGGGCCAAAGCGTTTAGGAGTCAAGTTGTCAGGATATGGTTGAACTTGTATAGACAGTGCTTTCAGAATAATATCAGTGTTACCTGCACATCCCTTTTTCTTTACCTACAAAGGTAACCTCCCTTATTTCATCTCACATTCAATGACTACCTTGCAAGTCATTCTTGACTAGGGAGGAAAATTGGATGAAGAAGACGACGACGAAAACTATGCTTGCTTACATGTATTTAAATGTACAATATGGCATTAGATGACTACCTACATCACAACACAGATTCTGCTACGATTAGTAGAATTAGAATTAAATGCAATGCTCACTTCTGGCTTGTCCTGCTGATTATTAGTCCAACCAAAGGTAACATTTCTACCACTGCCATCATCATCATCATCATCAACAAGCAATACAATCTTTTTTCTCCATCTGCATCTCTTTCCATTTAATTCTGTTTCCCTTGAACCAACACTAAAGCACTAACATTACCCACCACTGCAGATCCGCTTTGCTATTACGTTTAAAATTTTGATTTTCCATATCATTTAATCATTTTTCATAAACCACACAGTAATCAATACTGAAAACGGAGTGAAGAATAAAAAAAATCAGCCAATAATTTCTTTTAGTGACCATTCCCAACTCACTAGTTTATTTTTTTGTTCAGGTTACGCATAGGCTTTCCATACATTTCTCATGAGAAGAGAATGTTGGTGATCGTGTAGCAGATAATTAGCAAGTTTTATCGGGCAAGGAACTTGTATTTAAAATTACAAAACTCATACCCCGAACTAAAGTTAGTCAGTCGTAGTTGTTGAAACAAGGTGCATGTAATTGTTATATCAATTCACTCTCTCATATCCGATTTGGTTTGCTGAATGCATCACACCATCATAATATCCATAACATGACGGTGGCGATGATGATGATGATGATGATGTAATATTTGGCTTATTCTGAGATAAAAATAATATATGTAACAACGTTTTCTAAAGATTTGCTTCAGCCCACTCAGATATTTTTTTCTCGAGAAAATGAATTATGAAATATGAAAGAAACACGGAACATAATTTCAGTTCTTCTAATTTTCTGAAAAGGAACGAAAGCTGCAATGTAATTTCTCAATTTGATAAGAATCTGAAGATGAGTGTTGAGAAAATCCAAACCATGGACAAATTACATTACAAATTTTTGCAATTTGAGTAACAATATTTGCATTTGCTAAGAAGACAAGTGCATAATTTGCACAACAAAAGTCAAATATACAATGTACATGTTCAACATGACTATTTTTTGTTCCTTCGAAACAAAGTGAAGTGCCCACGTCAATTTATTTTTGGATAACGTCCAGCAAAACATTTTTTGTGGATAACATGAAGTGTGCAAAACCACACATTGCTTATTTATAAAGTTAGCAAAACATTATATTTTTCATTGAATAATTCCAAGTTGACCAAAATAGCAGTTTTAAGGATATTGTGTAAAATATTGTATGGAGATGAACCGAAAGCATTAATATTATTAGATTTGATGTGACAGGCAAATTTCATAGAATAATATTCATGAGGTTGGTGTGGCCAGCGAAAAATTTGCTGATTGCTTTTGAGCTGCTAACCAAATACACGCCATCCAGTCCATATACAACATAATCAGTTTGGTTCTAGATAGAGTAAAAGAAACTCTGAAAAAAGAATTGCAAACCTTTTTTTTCTATTTCACGCTCGCTCACGAAAGAATAAAAAAGTGATGAAGGGAGTAGATGAAGCGCGGAATGTCTCATTATCCACGAATAAATCTATAAACTGCATTCAGTAAATGAGCATTTGTTGTCTTGCCTTGTTGATTACTGTGTGTGATATGTGATAGCCAACATCTTTTTATATTCCATTGTTGCTAAAAATATAATACACATTATTTTTCATACTCGCTCACCTGGACATTCACGGATTCTGAGAATTGATTACAAAAGTACATTACATTACCGGCGTAATTTCCTCCCAGAAAAATTTGATAAGAGACATGGAATGGACCTCCAGTGAGAAAGCTTTGCCATTCTTTTCGTGTAGAAAGGAAGGATTGAGATTTAACACAAAGATCCCATGTAAATATTTAATATGCATTTCATCTCCCATGTTTTCTTAAAATAATAATAATAATATGTGTAGCAATGAGAGACAAAAGGAGAGAAAATATGAAGCGCCCTTTTATTTCTACACTCTTCATTTTTCTGCTTCGTCTCTTCTCCTCATCTGAACTTGAGTTGAGTTAAAGTTGTGATGCAAAGGATTCTATGAATGCACACAAGTGCAAAAAAAATGATTCATACTGGATTTTTACACAGGAAGGCGCAATGAAATGAGGGTTGAGATGGGTTCAAAAGATAAAACTGGGTGAATACTCTTGACTCTTGGATACATACATACACACACACTCCCACAACAGAAGAAAGACTATCTACTTAGTAAACAGGATGAGAGAGGAAGTAAAGCAAAACACGGGATAGAACTAATATAAAACTGACGTAACGCTGAAAGCAAGAGTGTAATTCAAGATAGGAAGAACTATTTTATTTAATACATTTTCTAGGAAGGCAAAGTAATATGAATAATGGTATCTTGCACACTGCTGTGATATGGCTTAGTTCACTGCAGGTAAATGAATTAAATGAGATCAATGGCAAAGGGGATGATGATATGAGGTATGTATGTACATAATAGTTGTTGCTGTTCTTAATGTTCTTATCACACCTTTATCATGTGTAATGTGCAGATACTATGTAACATGCCTCAAATGGAAAGAAAAGAAGGGAAAAATTAGTGCATTGCAACCACAATTGAACTTGACGGAAACCGCAAACAAGCCATTTATTACTTTTTCACTTTTCTGCTTCGTCTTCTTCAGCAAATTATAAATATGGACATGTTTAGCACGCACATGGGGACAAGAGGATGTGTAATATAAAAGTTTATACCCACATGAGTTGTGAGAGTAAATCTATCATTTTATTTGCAACTTTAAGTCTCCAACTGCTCCTTCCTTTCACATTCCTTTTTCTGGTTTTGCGAGGGTGGAAAAGTCTAGAAATCGAGTTTAAGGTAAAAAAAAAAGTGTGTTGAAGATAAGCGGGAGGGGCTCTAGCTAAAAACAGATTTTGAGTGAGATGTCGACGGGCACATGATTATTCCACCTGTCAGTCCAAAAACAGTGCTTCCGAAAATGGTCATGTGTGTCGAACTCGATCGAACTCTGGTTCATCTCAACTCAGGTTGAGTCAGAAGCTCAGAACGGTACACACACATTTTGTCATTCCCAATTGTAATTTTTATCGCAGCTATATCATATCATGACCATCTTAATATAAAATGGGGAGGAAACGACAGGGAAAATTGTTTCATTTTGACTATTACGTAAAGGGATTCCACCTGTTCAGAGTTGGCTCCCTGTGGTTTCAAATGGTTGGTTTTGCCCAACACAAATTAAATTTCAGGTGCAAGTTTTTTCACCAAAATACCATTTCGGACTGGGCTGCATCACAAAACTGCACATAACTATAACTCCCGTCGTCTGCGTCTGCACGTTGGCGACTCCTTGGGGAATATAATACTATCCCATTCCAAGAAGCTCAAGGATGCAGCATTTTCTGCAATCTGTAGAAGAAGACAATGGAGAGAAAAAAACAAGCAAAATCAGGGATGAACTTGGTTGCTCTCATTTCACGATTTCCATCATGATGATGATCACCATCAAAGAAAGGACGTTGGATTATGATGAAATTAGTCTTAAATGCATATCATGACTTTCTGTTATTAGCCATACACCTTTGGGATAGAGTAGTGCATCTACCTCTTCACTTGAGCCTAATAAGCTCACCTTCACTCTCGCTCCCCGGCATGCATTCATTCGAAACACTTTTTCTGTTTCGAAATTGCGTAATTGTTTGCCATATTATGGATGCATGCATACATAATACAGAATTGTGAGGCACACAAGACGCCATCGGCAACGGAACCTGTATTTCTGCAATTGAAAGCTAGCCTTAGTCTCATCACCATTAGCAACACCCCGAGAGTCCATTGGCAATTAGTTATAGGAGAAGATGGAGTGAGAAAAAATTGAAATATGTAGACCGGAGGAAATACATATTTTTATTCAACATGCTCAGTTAAACATGGGCATGATTTGAGAGAACAAATTTAATGCAACAATGTGTACATTTTCTTGGGTTCGAATATAGCAGCAGCAGTGGTCAGTCATTCAGCTGGTTTTTTACTGGCTATCAATCAAAGAAATCACAGAGTACAACTAAAGTTAAGTCATGATGTTTAGCCAGCTAGCCCCAGTACAGACTTACTTTACGTGGGCGTAACAACATCATCATGAGCACAGCAGTAGCAGAAGCAGCGTGATTATCAACATCCACATGTTTTCATAATATGGTTCACTCACTCAAAACCAGATTCACTCTCAATCAACGTAACCTTTCAAGGCAATATGTTTTAACGAGTCGGATGTACACCTTCTTCGTATCTCTGACTGAGGCTCGTATTGTGTGCGCATTTTCTACCTTGCTTGCTTTACTCTTACTCTCGTTGTCAGTCAGCGAGAGACTCTAAATTTTTATGTGTACTATACTGCTTCCTGGTTCTTTTAACTTTAAATGTATTATTTTTCACCCTAAAACATTAGCCTCTTGTTTCCAAATTAAGTAAGTATGTGCTTAAACTACATTACTCACAAAATTTGAGCAAAAGATTATTTTAACTTGAGGGCAGTTGATGAAGACGTGTAAAAAGTGTAGCACAGCAGCATCAGTAGTAATAGGTATGCTCCTTATTTTTCGCGTGTGCTTTTGTTGCAGAACCTATATCTGGGGTTGATGCTGATGATAAAATAAGGAATCCTCTTTACTGGAAGCTATCATTACGCCTTTTTTGGCCATCACGTCGTTAAAAAACAAAACTTGCTCAACCATTTTCGAGGTGGACAATATGTCGACTTACTCTCCTTTCATTTATAAAACATTCACGAAAGAATACCAGTTATGAAACAAGATATTTAAGGATTGTACAAGACAACTACATTTCCGCATAAATATAAACCAATATTAGAATGCAATACAGCAGCAAGTTGATTTTGTTTACAGCTTTTGAATAAAAAATGTTCAAAACTCAGTGAGGTTGTGCATCACCGTATGATAGATCCAATTATCAAATAAGTTACTGCAACTGTTTTTTTATCTCGTGCTCTTACCTTTTTACGCACACTAAATTTGTGACAAGAAGCCAAGCAAAACCATGACCAATCGGGATTGTTAAGGTTGTCTCTTGAAAAGAACTGCCGGACTCGGAGGAGGAATCCCCTTTTTTGTTTATATTAAAATAGACGAGTCTAAGCAGAATGAGAATGGAAAAGAGAGAGAGAGAGAGAGGAGGATAGCACTCATCGATCAACAATGCTTGTCAGTTCGTCATGCATACCTAGCTCTTGATCATATTAGGCGAAACCAATGAGAAAGAGCTTGAAAGTGGAATCTCTCGCTGCAACCCAAACCAATGCAGTACATGCTCTTGACATTCATTCATGCAACTTTTCGCCGTTTTTTCTTTGCTGATGTTGCTGTTTTTTTCTGGGGAAAAATGGAAAGAAAAAATCTACATATAACTGATCAGTTTCCGTTCCTCTTTAAATTGTAACGCAATAATACATGAAAGAGTAAAATTGTAAGGAAAAGATTGTGTTTGTTTGCAATTCAGCAACATTTTATATTATGCATTTTGGGACAACACGTAGCACATGCAATCTTGTGTAGGTAACTAATGTACTAACATATAATGGAATATTAAAGTTTGCTGGATTGAATTTCTTGACCCGAAACATTTTGAAAGCCAGATCTTTTTGAACTCAGTTGACTCAGAATGCATTATGTATTAATGCAGAGAATATTTAAAAAGTAAAATTGCATGTTATCCAGTCAACGTTATGTTGCTGTCGCTACATACACCTAAACGATTACTTTTTTTTTAAACATTCCATTTCTCATTAAGTATTAGTCCTATTCTAAAGGGGTAAAGGTTACTTGTTGAGGCTGGCGTGGAGTGGATGCATGCATGCTTAGCTGCCGGAAGGATGCACTTTATGTTAAGTTATTATCTTCACAATTACAAGAAACTCTATCTCCCTACGCACAAAATAACCAAGAGGATCATCAAGTGAGTAAAGAAGAGAAAAAAATTGAAGAGATAAATAGAAAAATAATACTTTATTACACTTGTTCGTTTTCGTTTATAAAACGTGCAATGGTGATGACGATGTTTATGGTACAATATTGCAGAAGAAGGGTGCACATGTACGTTTGGACAGAAGTCGAGATATTGTAAAGTGGAGCTTGCATAATTCTGCTTCGCTGCACATTGCATTTTCTGGTATTTCCATTCCCTATAATTATTTACAGTACGGACACGAATCAGATATACACATCAGATTGTGTGAGTATGAGTATACCACTCGTTTTGGAGAAGACGGAGGAATTACGGGATTTTTCGAAGAAAGTGAAAATAATGGAAATGAAATGGTAGCCGTGAGATGATGAATGTGCATGTGCGTCTACCTGAGAAACGTGTAGGCATACATGTGATGAGCAAAAAGAGATAATAGATTTCCCAGCGAGTTAGCTTATAATGTGGAGACTAGTTTTCACGTAACGCTCCACAAAACTGCGTTTACTTTCCTTCATCCGAAACCAAACCAGGAAATACAATTTACGTGGCTGTGTTTATGTAATGTAATATCTAGAGTAAATTATATACGTCAAGGGAAGGAGTTGAGCATGTAAGTTACAAACGCTCTTGGTCAAGTTCAGAACAACGACGGCACTAATAAATAAAATAGGAGAGAGCCATTTAAGCCCCGTTTTTATTCCCTTTCCGCTATACTTTTGCTTTCTTTGTGTCTCATATCCTCAACCAAAAACGAGTTGCTTCTGGTGATCATCATGATGATTATGGCGATTTCAATGAAAACAGGAATATTACGTCTTGCTGTTGTTAAACTGATTGAGGCAATTTTCATTACATTGTTGTGCACTCAATAACAACCTCCTGGTTATGTATTTGAATCATACAAAAATCAGTTTAGGCTCAACCTCGAAAGAGTGTCTAAATTTCTTTGAAATAGTGAGTAGCAGCAGCTCAACAGTCCTCTCATAAATAATACTAAGGACCATGCATCTTGAATTATGATGTAATTCATAATTGCCATGTTTTCAAAAAGAAATGTTTATTTGGACAATTACCTCAGGTAAATGGAGAGGAAGTCGTCTGCCTCCACAACACCAACTCATAAAACTTTTCATTCTATCTAACTTTGATCGCCAGGGCTCAACCAGATATTACAATTGGAATGGTAAAAGGGGACTATTCAGTGCGAAATTCTTCATAATTCAGGTTCAGGGCTATCGCTCAACTTAATTCATACCTTCAGCTTCATTTACAATGGTTGAAAAAAAGTTCCAGACAATCTTTATTTGAGAGACAATTATTGTGGTACATGCAAACAAGCTAAAGTAGCTGCACTAAAAAGTTGCATTAATCATCATAATAAACACTAATTTTTTGGAAGATTGTAATTACTTGTGTCGAGAATGAAAAACATGATGTTCAGTTGAGATAGTCAAGTGCCTAAGTATAAACTCATCTTTGCAAAAAGGAACAGGCAGTAGCCTCACTTACAATTTTTAGCATTGAATACTGAATCCTGTCCTGAAACAGTCGCCATCATCCCCAAAACATTTATAGAAAGTCAGTGAGTTGAAGTAAGTAAATATTTAAGTGCCTACACAAAAAAATAGTTGCAGTTACGTGAATTTGCCACTGACTTACGAGTGAGTATTACAAAAAAAAGTTTTGCTTTCCGTACGAATGCGTCCATTTTTGTGCATTGTGCATTTAGCATGCCTATACATATTACATGAGAAATTATGGGTGGACATATGTGAGCGTTTTTATCAGTAGCAGACGAGTAATTTTGTGCAAGTAGAGGAAGGCTACAAGGATAATGTGTACGATTTTAACACGATGGCTACATACAAACTACAAAAATTTTATTTAAAATGCATCATCCCTCTCGCTCTAGTCCTCTTTTATAGTTTGTTTCATAGGAAAATTGGTAGCCAATAGGTAACCAAGGCACCAAGCGTCCTTTTTGCAAAAACATGTTACAGGTAAAACTGTCTGTAAAAAAGCTGTGTTTATCAAGTTTAAATCAGCAGGAGAGGAGACAGGAAGATAAGGTTCATAAATAAAGCCAAAATACACCTTTAATCTTGACCAGAGCCACTATTTATCCAAAGAAGTCCACCTCTGGAGGGCAAATAATTCCTTCCTCTTGATAAGTGGACTGGGTTTGATTATAATTATGGAGTTTTTGAAAATTCTGGCATTTTTATGGTTCCTTCTCTTACTAAAAGGTTCGTGAAAATAAATGATTGCTTAGCATTACTATAACTCCTTGAGTCATAGTATATGAGATGTCTATACGTTTTTAGCATATAATAGATAATAAATTGGCACACTACAGTGCTCTCATGACAAATGTGTGGCGTCATATAAGTTACATTTCGTGCTATTTCAGTTTTCCCAAAACCACATAATAACCTACACTTTTGAACCGATCAAAACGGAACTGATTCTTAAGAAGTGAGCTAGTCAGGAACCCGCGGTTTGCTTCCGAATAAAAGAAAGTAAAAACCCATTGGGGCCCACATCAGCTTCCCTTGCAACTTCAAACAAACGTTTGTTCCTTCCTGGCTTGTTGTATTCATCCATCATTTCCCTGCGGCTCTTACCTACCACAAAACTGATAGCGTATAAAATGGATGATTGATGTCTTAACAGTAAAAACTTAAAAGGAGACAAAGAAGTGTGCTCTCAACATCAACAGGTCCCACTACTATTTTGGCACAACCACCTGACTTCATTCATCAAACTGTTATCATAGCTCAGCTCAAACGTTTTGTCTCTTTGTCAGTGTTTACTCACAATGGGCACCCAAACGAACATTTCTCATCCTGACGATAATGATGCGTAGGTTCATTTTTCGGAATGTGTTATTATTCATGGTATAACTGAACAAAGTACATGATTACCGGTCTCACGGGTCCTTGAATCTAATCGTACAAATGTAGTTGATTCTCACATTTACATACATTCACAATATCCGGCATTTTTTCGGTTCTTGTTCCACCATCCAAATCATCATCATCAACCGTCTTTTTTACACAAAGTTACGTTATTCCCATTCTCATAGTAAAGGGAAGGAGAGGAAATAATGGGGAATGGCTTTGTTGTTTTGTTTGCAAGATGATGATGCTCATACTCATGATGATGGTTAATGCCGGCTCTTTTTCAAAATGTGCGATAGAGAAAAAGGAAGCAAAGCAACACGTTTCTTCACACTGCGTAAAAAAGTGAACTACCTGGAGCGTATAAGAAGAGATTACACGTATGAATTATTGTTATTATGGGTGCTATTATTATATTCACAGCGGAGCATAGGTAGGTACCTACATATCAGCGACTGAGATTGCAATATTGCGTACGTTTTTCAAACGTATCAAAACCCCTTGTTTTTTTATATTGTGCGAGATTATGGCGATCGCCACCGCTTCTTCTTTCATCATTACATAAGCATCATCATCTCTATCCGCACCGCATATCTTTTTAATTCAGATGAATGGCCGAGGATATGATCTTTTTGGTAAAAAGACGGGTAACAGGAAAAAGTTCATTGAACTATTGGTGCCATAGGAAGTAAAAATGTGGAAGGTATATATCCGCATGTACAGCGTGTGCTACCCATCACTTGTGAGCTAGTAGTGTAGTAGTGGTAGTTTTTGTAATGGTATTTAAGTGTTGAGGAAAAAGTGGACGAAAGAAAAGAGGAAAGACGGAAAAAAATTTCCGATAACAACAAAAAACCCTCCTGATGCTGTTCTGTTTGTATATGAGAGTAACAACGTGAAGTTGGAGGAACCACATGATGTGATGAAAATGACGAGAACAAAAGGAGGCGAGATGATATAGGAAGATGATGATGGTACTTTTTCGCCAGCAAGGGAAGCTAGGCTGCTTGCATGGTCAAACAATCATCATCATCATCATCACGATTCTCATCAGTGTAGAGCTTGGCCAAAATGTAAATGAATAAATATATACGAGAGTTCACAATGATCGGCATGGACGTTTTAGCTGCTAAAGTGGAGTATGGCAATGCAATGGCAATCATGATGATAGTGTGAGAGGAGAGGAGATGCTGATGTTGCTTTCGTTGGGAACATAAACTTTTTAATTTAATGCCCAACACTCGACCAACTCAGTGAGTACCAAAGAGACCAACTGTTGAGGATTCTGCTCCCTTTTTGCGTATTCCTCTGATTCTGTCAGTAATCCTGAAAAGGTTGATGTTGATACCACGATTAGATCATGATGATGATCAAGTCGGGGATGATGATCTTTGAGGACGACCAACAAGACAGGAGTTAGAGTCATCATGTTTTTGTGGCTGTGTTTTGATCCTCGTCTTCATTATCATTGTGATATTATAGCATTAAATCATAGTAGAAATGAAAGTGAGTACACAACACAACAGCGGAAATTTGTTCAGAGGTAAGAATCAAGTTTCATACTTGAGAACTACCTTGAGCTTTGACGTGGTGAGCACAACGACATCACGGATAAAAATTGCATGGGATTGCATTACAGTTTGTGCGTAAACATGCGAAAACTGAATTCATAGTAAATTTGTGATGCATCACATGGGAAATATTCAAGATAATGCCAAGGAGTAAGTATACCTTTCCAGAAAAAGTGTATCAACTTCCTTTGAAAAACAAAAATGATGCATAATTGGAGTTTGTAGTTGTGGAGTAAAATGCAATGTCAGCCAGTTCAATAGACTTGGGGTTTTTTTCAGTTAGATTTCATTGCATAAAAAAATGACGGGTAAGTGCAAAAGTGCTCAATTTTTTGAAGGCCTTTTGTTTCAAACTGGTTTTATATCATACAAAGTTTTAAGACTGATCTTGACAAACTCAAGCGATCTTGTAGCTTCAATTCCCTGTTTTTATTTTGCTCTCTCTTTCTGTCTGGTGCATGGGGATGCCAAATGGCACGCAGACAAAGCAGCTGTTATAAATTTAACTTTAGATTAAATTACCATATTATTCGTTGTCATCCTTATGGCAAAGTGAGGAAAAAACTATTCCCGGATTTTAACCCAAAAAGCTTCCTTTTCCTTTTTAAATTCTCGGGCTTCTGCTCCTTTAAAATGCTTTTTATCATACATAATATTATGTTCGTGTTCATCAAATTCATTATTAGTTCTTATATTATAAGAACGTATCCATGGCGGCCGACAAAAAAACGTTAGAAATGCCTGCGCGTGCTCTAACAATTCTCATTTCCGTTTGTTGTTTTGATTCTCCTTTCATTTTTAAGGTTAGATTATATCCACTGATATATATGCAAATTTGGTCGTTGACGGGGCTAAAGAAATGAATAGGACTTTGCCTTGTTGCACTAACATCCATACATCACATCAAGAAACACCTTCTGTCATATTAGGAGCATAAGAGATAAATTTTTTAAATGAACTTCGGCGAATGTTTATTTCTTTATTACTTTTCTCAAGAACTGCCCATTTGTTCAGGTTGAGATAGCAAAGAAAAGAGTGCATCCATCCCAACCCTCTATTCAGAAGAAATATTGTCCCCATTTTATTCGCCATTTGCCATGTGAAACCATACCAAAAAGGGATAGTTTTGTGGGTTTTGTGGCATTTCTAAAGAAACATTGTATCTCTATGTGTACACTCACCACACCACCAATATTATTACCCTTATTAGTGTGGAATTTTTCCGTGAAACTTACATAATATGACTAAAGTGTAAGCAACAATTCTGGAAATTTGTAATGAGTCTTGATTCCGCGGAATATTTGAACAAATCAATGATACTTATCCCTTATAATCTGCGGAGATTTCAGTTGAAATCAATTTTATTCGCTGGTCATAACAAAGAAGTGGTTAGGATTGATTTTGTTGGGTGAATGACATTTTTCGTTTCATTTCCTATGAAGACGCAGTTGGGATACGGGGAAGGTTTTTTTCTCAGCCTTTTTCAATAAGTGGAATAAAAGAGGAGACTTATCAATATTACTACATAGAAATCATTTTGGACATAATGTTATCATTGGGTTCATAATTTAATAAGAAAATATTAAAAACTTGTTCATAATAATTTATATCGTATTTGAAGGCGGAGATGATACAACCCATTATGATCTCTGCTTCTGTAAGCAGCTTTTCATTTTAATTAGGTATTTAATTTGATAGAAAAATGTTATATCATTCAATGACTCATTCATGTACCGGAAGATGAAAAATTAGGGGACGTAGGAGGACAAGTGGAAGAATTGGGCGCGTTGGTGTAATTTCTTTTGTGTTAGATGCAACCTGAAACCAAGTCTAGTAGTGACAAAGTAAAGGTCAACTTGCTGAGATCGGCCTTAATGAATCCATTAGATTATGAATTTTAATTTCTCTTTTACAGCGTCAGTTATTTGGATAGGGATACCGTTTGAGGCGTTTTGAGACGATGCAGATGAGAAGGGAAATTTATTGGAAATGGCATGGCTGCATTTCCCTTATAGCTAATAATCACCCACATTCAATTGTGTGCGCATATATACATGGGGTTTTACCACCTTACTTGTTCATTGATATGCATTTAATCCTAACGGAAAGGTCGCTCATGCCGTGTCAACAGTGGTAGAACATAAACATTCATGGTGGCGAAGAAGGTGTACGTATGCAATTCTACATGACATTGTCATCATCATGAATGCTGCACACCATGATTCACTGTAATCCCAAAGACCCATTGAAGTAGGACGTGTTGCATAATAAATGACAGTGACGACGACCACTATGTATGATGACGATCAAGTTGATTATCATTGCCGATTGCATCTTTTGAGCTGCACCAACATACCCTACCCCCATTTATAAACTGCATGAGGTGAGCTGAGGTGTTCTTTTATATATATATATTTGTAATTGATGTAATGTGATGGAAAGTACATTCATGTGGGATTTATTATTATTAAAAGCCTTTCAAGAAAGGATCCTCTTGGTGGCTGATGGTTAGCTAAATGATTCATGAATGCTTTAAATTTCATTGTCAATACTTCTTGTTTAAACTCGAAATTTAGTTGAGGAATCTTAATGCGTTTAAAATGGGAGATGTTGATTGCTCTAAAAGATTGATTCAGTGTTTCGTAATAAAGGGATCGATATGTGACTGCATCCCATTTGGATCACTCATTGGGCTGGGCCCCTGACCTCAAGTCAGAGGGAAACCATTAGTTTTTGTCTCGTTCTTTGTAGTCTTGTCATTTGTCAAAAACGTACGGCTTGCTCCACGATAACGCTTTAATTGGGCTAATTAAAGCTACTACCTCCGTTCCTCTTGCTTTTGTTGAAGCTACAATGTCATTTACGACATGACACGTTGTAACAATGGTATTGTACAATGTGATGAATTAATTACGGAAAAGTTTGTCAATAATAAAATTAGCTGGATCAACAAACACAATAAATGCAGATGCTTATCGATCAGACCCAATTAACATGGATTTGATAAAACGACATCGTAAAGTCTCGCCATCAAACCAAACCTCATCATATCACCAACCAATCAACTGGACTGAAAGAGAAAATAGGGAGATGATGAATATCAGTCTAAAAATATGTTTTATTGAAGGTGGGGTCACTCACTACCACTGATCGATGATGATGATTATGATGCTGCTGATTAATGATGCAAGTGAAATATGTGCCAGTAGTCAGAGGTGATTTTATTAGTAAACTCCTTCAAGCTTGACCACAAGTGCTGTGTCATGTAATTTAAAAATGAATCAGTTGTATAACTAATATAAAAATGCAAATGAGATGTTGGATTAGTCAGTTTTTTATCATGATGAATAAGAGAAAGAATTATAGGGAAATCTTCTGAAATCATCTAGACAACTTGCACAAGTGTTGTTGGTTGTGTTTATAGTTCAACGTTGGGCCCAGTGAGACATTGTCAAATCTTGATTGAGTGTCGAAGTACAACACAATGTTGTGACAACATTTATTTTATTTTAAAACGAAATAATTTGTCATCTTAAAAATATGTACGCATAACGTAATCCTTCAGATCTTTGCTTTTACACCAGAATAGTTAAAAAGTAACAAGTGAACTGGCGGTATTGGTGTTTGGTCATGATTTTACTTGACAAATGGTTTCTTACGATTTAGAATACAAAATAAAGTTTGAAAAGTTGTCACTGTTATAGAATATTATAGTTGAATCACGTTTGACAACGTTGTGCTGACCAGCTTCTAAGATTTTAATTCAAGTTTAGCGAACGTCGAAAGGGAAATTTCGGTTTTGTTTAGTAGCATAAATTAACTTAAAGTTCCTGTTTTCTGACCTGCGACTGAATTGAAAGTATTGCTACGTACGTGTTTGATTGTGTAGCAATTTCATGTATAGATTTCTAGATTTAGGTAGCCCACTCACTGAACCTGTCACTTAATTACAAGCCAGTCGAAAGAAGCCTGAGTGGATTCTATCCTGTCAACCGATTACAAATCAGTGAACCCATTTCGAGCTTATTGAAGTAGGTAGCTTTAGAAGACCTTATGTTTGCTTCGGGTCAGATACCCATGCATGCATATTGGCAGCTGCAATCTACATGAATACAAGATTGTTACATATTGAATAGACCAATGACTGTTGAAAATTGTCCAATTTAATTTCGTACACAAAGCTTGCAGTGTCCATACACACAAACATTAAGGAATCAACGATCTTGCATATTTTTATAAACCTTATGAGATGCATGCCTACATTGTAAAATATTTTTGATTTTATTACCCGTGTGCAAGGTTCGAGTCACCTGTAATTTAATTGCACTTGTGAAGCCCAATACTAACTTGAACAGCAAGAAAGGGAATTCTGTTCGTTTTTAATGCAAAAAGTAAGACTGAATTGTAAAATGAAAAGTATAGTAAAACTAACCTTGACTTAGAGAATTGATACTAGAGAAACAACATTATAGCTCATATATTTATATACGTTGATACGAACTAGTAGTATTTTATCGTATGATATCAGTGCAATCAAAAAATGGACTGGTACCATTAGCCTCCACCATTTCAATGAGTTGTTGTCCGTTTCATCTGATATAAACAACAGTACTCTGTTCACTTCTGGATGAGTTAGTATACCACCCCATGAAGATCACATATAAAACGACAAAGCCATTGAACACATGTTCCTTACAGGTCAAATTTTCCGACTGCCACTCCACCATTTCATTTAAGGTGGGTTCGTAGCTCTTGTGCCATGATAATAGAAAAAACGGCAGTTTTACAACTTTATGCACAGTTCCTTCGTCTTTGTCGTCATCATCGTATCATCCATCTTGGTGGGATATAATGTGTACATTTTTTTGTGAAATAAAAACACGGTATAATCTACATATATTCAAAAAAGTTGCTCTTTATACTCCACAATGAAATAAATGAATAAGAGTGAACGTGAATAATACGACACCCGGAGAGCATCGCATTGGACTTCTGTCATAGTTCATTTTGTGGCTGTACGTGTGTATCAGAGAAGCAGTACTAACTCATAAGAGTTGTAATTGTAAATTGCAACCGTGTGTGTTTAGTTCTCTCGCTATCTAAATCATTGCTAAAATCTGTAGTGCTCACGTTTCTAATTTATGTGGATGTTAGCTTCACAAAGATCAAACTTGACATACCGACCTAAGAGAGGAGTGCATTATTTTCTCCTGCCTGATGTATTTAGTCCGGTTTTCACTATTTTTTTCCATTCCGCTCTTGGTTTTAATGCATTTTGATGCTTAACCTGCTCAACACAACGTATTTCAATACAATCAAGTGGGTATCAGCGGCCTGTTGTTGTTGATGATAATGATTACTGGGAGGGTTTTCAAGTGGTAATTCAATGTATTTTTGTACATTTTTCTGAGCAGCATATATCTGCATACAAAATAGGTAGATAGGTAGGTACAGTCATCATCATGAGTGAAAATATCAGTGAATGGGAGAGTGAGCAACTGAACCTAGTTGTGTATTTTGAGAGTTGGTTGTAAAAAACGAGTTAAAAATACACGACTACCCACTTGAGTCTGCAAACACAATATTGAAGCATGTTCGACATGACCTTACCAAGTCACCGTTTTTTCGCAATTTATTTATGCAATTGAGTTTCACCTTTATTTTTGACCACGAGATAAAAAAAATGCCAAATGTTGACTTATTGGTAATATAAAACTTGTAACACATTAAAAAACCTTCAAAAAGGATCATAATGATTATCATCAGCAGGAACAGGGAGAGACCAGGGGAAAACCTGATCATCCGGGATATGACAATGGCTCTTTTTCTTTATAAAAAGAAGTGCTTTTGCTCCTACAGTTAGATTTTCTTCTTGTCTAAATGCATTTTACCAGTTTCGTTGGTGTGGCTTACTAACTAGTCACTTAAGATTCGACATGTTCATAAATGTTGTCTTTCTTTTGATGCGTGTTTGAATGGATGAAAATTAAGTTTAGAAACCCAAACCCTAAAATATTTGAATAGGGAGATATTGTTGTATACATAAGTAAAATGGATCGTGATTCAATGCAAGTTCAAAATTGAGTTGACTACGTAATATTTTAGAGGTTAACAATTGCAAGATGTAGGGATGTAATTGTAATCTCTTCTTCTACTTCTTGACAAGACATGCAATGCAAAACATGTTGAATCAATGACTGCATATCATCCTATCAAACTAGGAGCATCATGCA
Organism: Orchesella cincta; assembly: GCA_001718145.1. Lineage (NCBI taxonomy): Eukaryota > Metazoa > Arthropoda > Collembola > Entomobryomorpha > Orchesellidae > Orchesella > Orchesella cincta. Next base: position 11,360 of record LJIJ01000103.1, on the reverse strand, counting down.
TCCAACCAGTACCTCCTGTAATGATATTATTATGGGTCTGGCTTGCTTGCATGCAAAAAGGAGCAAGCAGGAAGAAAGAGATTCAGTTTTTGATTGAAAATGATTACATACGTGGATGATGTGATGATCATCCTTTATGACCGTGGTCATGTACATGCGTACCGTTTGTACACCTTTACCAACTCTTCCATCTTTGTAGCAGTCAGCCTCATCTTGAAATAATATAACAATAGTCAATAGTCGTCCCTTGACAATCATCCACTTTTTGTGATTGTGCTCAGCTAAGCTCCCTATTGGCATAAAAATGTGACTTTGATGACAATACACAAATTAGCGAGACGGAAATGAGAGAGATTTGGCTAAACTCACCCTAAACCTAACCATTGTATTTAGGCATGTATCATACACTTACTTATTTGTGCATATGTACTTAAAATATTAACTAATTTTTTAAGATGACTCCTGTGTACATTTCATATTGCACATTATGCAACCAAATGTATCCAATCCGATCCCAAATGTTTACTTTTCCTCAAGACCAAGACGTTTCCTTTCAGGTACAAGCACAAAGGGAAATGTAAATAGACATGAAGTCGTCATCAAAAGAATGCCTAATTGTTGAATCTCTTGAGACGTCAGTAGACTCTAATAAATATGTACAGTACGTCTGACCAAAAAGAGGAGAACCCTGTAGCATCACGATCATGGAACACCCACATGCTTTCTTCGCTCCAGTCACACAGACAAAGTACACAATAAAAGCGTAGAAGTGCACACTTAGCCTTGTCTCGTCCGTCGTCACACATTTTACTTTTTCCTTCTTTGTTGCATCATATCACTTAATAGCGAGTCATTCAGCAGTATATTACTGCTATTCATTAGGCTGTTATCTAAGAGCTCTTAAACGTTAATACATGTCTTTTTCATTCGAGAGCCGCTCATAATAAAAAGGATTGGATTGATCTGTGAGAAGAAAAGTCCTGCCATTTTTCAGACAGTTGACGAAGTCGGTCTTGCTACACTGAGGCGAAATGTGAAAACGTAATTTTGGCTAATTTAGCATCAACTATTCATCTTCACTTCAATCTCATCTCAGCCGATGGAAGAAAGGGTTTGGGTTTTAACAAAATTTACATGCCTAACCGTATGTGTATTGCATTACGAGTTTGGAACATGCATTTTAAGCAAATAATGTTCAATCATCTGAATGAATTATTGTAACTGTATATTTGTCAGCCAGTACCTAATGTGCATGTTCAGTGTATTACACAAAGCAAGCAAAAATACAGCAAGATTTACTATTGGTCAAGTCAAGCAGTCTACGGACTGTCTGGCTGTCTGAATGCCAGCCATAACGATAAGAAGTCTCTGAAGATATACGAACCTGTGTAGAGATTAGATTATGTACATAATTTTCAATGTAAATGTGAGCACACAAAAGGGAAGAAATGTATTTTATGTGATGTGATACTCTGAAGAGAGGCTCCTTTTCACAGCCTCACAGCTCACTTTTCAAATATCATTAGATAAAATGTGCTTTACCCACCTCATATTTTTTACTTAATTCATTGCAACAATGTGTCTCTCAATATGGTATACTACTGTGGAGTGGACGGAGCACACACACGGGGACACACTTAACAAACTTCATTCCCTCACCGTTTTTAAATATGGATGGATTTGCACAAACATAAATTGTAATCCTCGCTTCTTCTTGGGCCGGGAATCGCGACGACGTCTTCCTCCAACATGAAATACGGGAGAAAGAAGAAAAACATAGTTGAGTTCACACGACGTGGTGGAGTAGATGGGGAACTCATGCTGGGCCTTTCATCTAAATAAACGTCAACTTCAGTTTTTTTCTTTCTGCGTCAAGTTGAGGCTTTATGGGAGCAGACGAAGATGCTTTTTTAAAACGAATGTTGATACTGTATTTTCATGCCCAGTGAAAGAAGGGCTGTTCTTAGCTAAGAAAATCAAGGATGGAATTATTTATATATCTATGTATTCTTGATTCTCTCCCCCACGCCATAGACACGCTATTCAGTAAACAATCTGGAGGGCTGATGATAACGTACACATATTTAATTTCGCATTGTTAAGCTAACAAACTGGATTGGATGTGAAGAAGGAGGTTGTATTTGCATCCCCTGTTGAAACGAATCGTGCTTAATTAATGAGTGTCATTCACTTACCTCAACAAAATTACAAGCTTGATTCCTAGAATAGTCTCTTTTCTCCCAAGATACATAAACACGATCTGTTACCGGGTGTCGTCCCTCTCCGTGGATGTAGAAAAGAGGCAAAAGATAACTGTACGTTTTTTGTGTCCGGTGGATGATTCAGTAGTTTTCTCTCGTTTTAGTTTGCACGTCTTACTAACTATTGGTCAGTCTGACACTGACAACGAGTCTACTTTTTATTGGACGGACAATGTACCTAAAAATCCTTATACAAATGTCTCTCTCTTTATTTAGTTAGTCCCGTTGGTCGAAATGCTTCACGTTTTGGGATTAACTTTACAAAAAAAAATTTGAAAGATGAAGCCCAACATACACTTTTACGTTAGTTGGACGTTATGTAAAAAAAACTGCCGGCTCTTTACGTGAAATCGAATGATGGTTATATATTTTGCAGTCTACACGAAATGCATTGCCCATACACACGTACATCCATTACACAATTTGTCCATTTCAAGTTCAAGTTTGCATGCAATCCCAACAATAACAATTGCAACTAGCAAATTGCAGCTAAAGTATGTCGATGTCGCCTTCCAGCTTTGAACTCTTAATGGCTGATTCTTGTATGTGTAATATTTTTATGATGCGTATACAATCGAATGATGTATGAATGCTATTTTTTAGTGTACATATTTGTTGGTCTTTTATAACCCCATTTGAAAAATTTGAATTTTATATTATGCCAATTTCCATCCTTTTTGCATTTAGTGTGGCATGCAACGCAGCATCAAGAGCAGACGATTTAAATGACGTCTCTTGAATTTACCTCAATACGTGACTCTACACTAGTCTACTGAGCTCTCTCCTGTTCCTCGCGAGGTTTTTTCTTCTTAATTCATTTTATTTTATTCTCTTTCAAAAAATCGTCGTCCTCTTCTCTATGCTAGTCTTATTGATGCTGATTCTAATGCTGCATATATGGCCGATGCTGTATGGTAGTCGTTGGGAATGACGAGATCATTTCCTACAACAATGCCAACCAATTCTTTTCCTTTTTTCTGAGTCTGTTTTGTGCTGTGAAACGAAACAGTTCAACAAGTTCAATGACTTTTTGTACAAATTTTTGTCTGATTCATTTTTTCGTGTCATCAGATTAAGGAACTGAGGATGGTTCTGGTTTAAATATAAAGTTCAGTTCAAGCATTCAGCCGGAATATTTTATTTTAGCACCAATCCCGTCACGATTCGATTATGGAGATGAGATGAGATTGTCAATTGTCGTTTAAAAAATGTAAGGAACCGCTTTCAAGCCCCCCACATGGTATATATTAGTCTGAGTTTGTGTGGCATCACAGATAGAAAAGTAGTTGAAAGTGAAATATATTTGGCCTGAAAGTATGTACTATTGTTGGTGCCCGGGGATCAGTGCGGAACGGCATTGGCATGTTTCAGTTTTCAAGGCATTTTGCTTTGTTTACTTGTCTTGCTGTCATTAAATAATCACAAGGTAGTTCACAATTTCTGTTGTTTGCATGTAGTAACTTTGTCTTCAATGCGGGATATGGGTCAAATACTATTTTGTAAGACTTTTCCGTAATAAACTCGAAACCAGATGAGCCTCCAGACACAAAATGCCGCAGTCGTGTAACGTTTGAGCCTGCCAGTCATTTTACAGATAAAAGCCCACTTTTAAAATCAGAATGCGGACATAAAAATGTTGATTTAACCACAAAACTGATTTTTCCAGAAGTATTTAAAGGGATGCTCTTCCATTACAGCTTCCAATTGCACCCGAGCGACAGATAATAGTAGCATTTCGACGTTGGTCGATAATTTCATGGAAATTAACTTGACATTTTCACGTTTTACTACATTTACTACAAAAAAATATTCAAAGATTATTTTATAGATTACATGTAAAAATCAATGAATAGCTACCTACGTCTTCATAACGTCTCGTTAAATCCCAAGGTCTTTGAGTGCCCAGAAGTCATCTTGGCATTTTACTTCTCAAACGAAATGAACGTCAAGCTCATGTTATCTAATCTCATGACATGTGTTACCAACTCTAATTTGGACATTTTTTGCATGTTAACCATCACCAATCAGGAATGAACTATATGGAGATGATGGTATTCCGCAAACTAGCGCTTACACAAAATCCTAAAGGTTTATATAACTTCAACAGGTTTTCTTGGTATCCAATCCAGTCATTGACGGTTTTATGCAAAGTAGTTGCCTTTCGAGAATCAAAAATTTTACCACAAGGGAAATACCAGAAGGAATATATATATTCTTGTACTCCCAAAAGTCATCATTTTTATTTCAGCAACTACTGTGATTGACAGCTATTCAACAAAATTTTTGTTCCCTCTCAGAACTCCACAAGGTGCTTCTAAAATCATGTCGTCTGCTTGCTCGTTAGTCGTTACTTTAGCATTTATATTTTGAGATTGTTAAAGTCCTTATCTTTAATGCAGCAAGTGGCATTGACTCGAACGATATAGCCAAAACTATTCCAGGCAAAAATAGGGTTAAATGCTAAATAACTGCATAGCTAACACCAAACATGCGGATTCAACAATATAATTCGAAGAAGCGACAAATTACAAGCGAGAGGTGGATGAAAAATATAATAAAAAATCTTAATTTTAATCAGTCACGACATGGGTGTCGGTAAAGTGGGAAATTGGCCATCTTTTTCGCAATAATTAAAAAATATCCTTAGTTATGTACCCATCATGTAAAAATACGCTAAATGTGCAGTGCGCGGAGGGCTAAACAAGATGAATCCAAATCCAAGATGAAGGATATTGCTAATTTACCCAGCATGCAGATACAACCTTCTATCGAAAAAAAGTGTTTAACAAAAATACTTATATATATTGTTTATTGACGAGACAGAAAAATTGTGTGGTGTAATGATTTTCTACGAGACTTCAAGACTTGTTAAAAAGCCAAGCCTTTTTAACATTGAAAAAATAGAGAAATGCAGTTAGTTTTTATTTACATAAAAAGTATTAGTATTTATATAGCTATGAAAATAATCAGTTTTAATGGATTTATTTCTATGCATTATTTTTTTCTCCTATCGATACGATACATGTTCTTTAAATGTTGATTCTCGGAAAGATTTGCATTTATTCGCATGCACAATGAATGATTTTTGCTTGTGTACTTATCGTTAGTTTTTGTAGTTTTTGACCCTTACATCTTATGTTATGGGGAGGACGCTTAGTATTGAAACGATAAAAATATTGATGCTGATTCTTCTGCACGAAAAAGACCAGTTTTTAATTCAATGACAAATGCATCCCTATTACTCCCCTGCTTGATTCCGTGTGGTTATTTTACACTCACTGGTATTTTTTGTGAACTTACCCGTATTAAAGCTCATGTTGAATTGATGCTCAAACAAGCAAATGTCAAACCACAATGTTCATTGTTAGCGATGGTCAAATGATGCATATACTCAATTGTTTATATCGTGTTCTTTTCCTTAAAAACATTTTAAAACAACTCCCAACAATAATCAAAATACCGCAAGCGGGCATAGACAGTCGCAATAATTTGCATTCTTGACAATTACGTAGCATTTGAATGCATAAAAAGGGGAAATAAAATGTTTAGTTCGACTAAAATAAACATTTACTTTAAAATAACCCCCGCATTGTTTAACGCATCGAAGTTTACTTTGCATGGCTGACACTATGCTATAAGGTGCTTGGCGTTCAACCAAAGTATTTTTCTGGCACCTTTGTCTAATGCAGAAAGCAATAAAATGGAAAATGTTCATATTTTAATGACTCCCAACTAGCAGAGCGCCCGGCAATACCATGAAAGTCAACCTTCAAACCGGTTAATCTAACCTTCACACAACCTGAAGAATTTTTGATTGTTCTAGCATATTTCCTATATCGTCATCATATCATCGTCATTATCACCAAAGCAAACTATGTACTTGAGGAAGAAACAATTGAGTAATGCACACAGATGTGTGCGTGAATAATGTTTCGTCAAAAAAATATAGTTCCTCCTTCTGTCTCGCAACAGGGAATAGGAAAGGCAAAGATGGGCAAAAAACTTGCGAAAAAATGCAAATGCCTCTTCAGATAATTCAGGGAAATGTGCTCATATTATTGTGACAGTAAACAAGCAATGTTCTCGATAATGAAAAAGTGAAAGGTAGACAAAGAATGAGCATGTACTAGTACCATGATAAAAAGGTTTTACTGTAATACACTATCTTAAAGGGAAACACGAGGGATGGGTACATCGTTTAGACACTTGTTACCCTTCTCACCATCACATATTATATCACTACAAAGCGAGAGATAAATGAGTGGCAGGTATAATCATTCAAGCCACGACAGGAACATATTTTTTTACACCAAAGCATTTCATATCATCAAGTGTTACGTTACATTTTTTTAATTTGACCGAAATGAACTCAACAAGTGATACACAACAGGGTGGTCTTTTTCGAGGGAACAGTGATCCCAACATGACACTTTATCTTAGAACTTTCTTGATTGTTGGAAAATTGTGTGTTTGACTCTGACCTTTGTCAATCCACTTTTCCCCTGGGTTCTAGACAGGCATGTTAAAATTCGCTGATGGCAAATTCCCGAAATATTTTACATGTACCTGAAGAGGCGATGTGGTGTGGTATTCCTATTTAATATCGCATTCCACTGCAAATCCCAACCAAATATTGCAGTTTCGTAGCAAGAAAATTAATTGCTATTGATGAAACAAAAAAGTTGAAAAATGTTTGCATGCAACAACCACCGACAACTCACAAGCTCATATATTGCATAACGTACAAGTTTTTGTGGATAAACCGTTGTACAAGTTTGCATTATATGATGAAGCGTCTCAACTCCAAACTCGTAAGGATAGTACAAGAATACAACTCAAAAAGCTTTATTACTTCATGACGAAAGCCGAGTCCGTAACTTGTCTTCGGTGTAAATTTGTGAAGTAAGTGGATAGACGTAGCCTATTGATACTGCGTAGGTATAACTATTGTTATCACTAGCATGAGTATTACAGCCTCATAAATTGATGAGGACTTTTAGAAAAGAGCAATTGATGTTAATGAAGTGTACATACACTTCTCTGCCTCAATAAATACCAAAAAGGATGGTGAAGCCGGAGATGATGATGAAAAGAAAAACCAAAAGTGGACTAGCCTTGTCTTATCTCCTGTTGTTTATTTCCCTTTACAACCTAAAGACAAGGATGTGTAGCACAATATTTTAAAACAAAAAGCTTTATTAGAACTAACGTTTTTCTCTCTTCGGACAACGGTAAACAGTTAGTAAAGCATTTCCTTGACCAGTATAATAGAGTGGCTCTGTATCTATAGATTATAGATAGGTATAGGATTTTTTTGTTGTTCGATGAATCTTTGCCAGTTTAGTTTGTAAAAGCATGCATTAGCTTAGCTGTAAAGCAGTCCTTGTGGCACCGTGAAAGAGAAAAAGATTAGATCAGAATGACCAGATTTTTTACTCCCAAACTTGACTATTGTTTCGCTTGTTTGATCTTCAATAAGTTGGAGTGTGCAATTGAGCTGAAGCCATCACTTGTTCATCATCATGTGTGAAAAAAGCAAGACGAGCAACAATAACATCAGCATCATCATCATCTTTGAGCGAGTAGACTACATTTTTTCAAAAGTAGCATGCTCCTTGCATAATTTGTTGCGAATGGCACTCACTCCTTCGTTTTGTAGTATCGACAACTGAACGAAACCTATTTTTTCGGGTGTGTTGCCTTATTGACTAGCCAAAAGCTACGTACCAACACCCATTTAAAGCGGAGAAACATTTATACAAATAGAACTAAATATTAAACTTGAATCATGCGTAATCTGTTTTTGGGTGCGTTTCTCGGCTCCCTTCACTCCTGGTACTGGTTCATTAGCCAAAACAAACCCAGCCAGTCAACTAGTGACATTGACTTTTGAAATCTGATATCATTTCAATCATGTTCTACAACACCAAATTCCTAGCCCATACATATCCTGTATCCTGATCTGAGGATGATGATGGTTTATGAGGCTGAATGAAATACTTGAAATTTTCTTTCATACTTAAAAAAACAAAACGGAATGCGAGCTGCCTCATCTAGTCTACTATCTGTGATAATATGTAGTGTTCAATCAAATCTACGAATTTTTGATATTCTCTTAAAACAAGAGCTTGCAATGCATGCAACCAACAAAGAGAAATTTACTGGAAGTTAAGATAGATCAACGCACAGACGAGGTCACAGCAAGCTAGCATTAAATCTGGTTTTTATACTAATCCTTTTGCTTTGTAATTGTAATATCTCTGATTTGTTCTTGCGTTAGATGATTTTTGTTTGTGAAAGAAACGGTGAAACATGAATGCTGAACTGGTATTTAAATTCAACATTGTTTCAATCTCTCAAACAAAAACCTTTTTAGCATTTTCAACAAAACAATTTGATTTTGATTGATATGAAGACACATGCTGTCAATAGGAGAGCATGTTTTAAATGCCAGTAGCAGTTCAGTTCATGTTTCACCGTTTCTTTCAAAACAAATCATCTCGACAAGAACAAATCAGAGATATTACAATTACAAAGCAAAAGGATTAGTATAAAAACCAGATTTAATGCTAGCTTGCTGTGACCTCGTCTGTCGTTGATCTATCTTAACTTCCAGTAAATTTCTCTTTGTTGGTTGCATGCATTGCAAGCTCTTGTTTTAAGAGAATATCAAAAAATTCGTAGATTTGATTGAACACTACATATTATCACAGATAGTAGACTAGATGAGGCAGCTCGCATTCCGTTTTGTTTTTTTAAGTATGAAAGAAATTTCAAGTATTTCATTCAGCCTCATAAACCATCATCATCCTCAGATCAGGATACAGGATATGTATGGGCTAGGAATTGGTGTTGTAGAACAGATGATTGAAATGATATCAGATTTCAAAAGTCAATGTCACTAGTTGACTGGCTGGGTTTGTTTTGGCTAATGACAGTACCAGGAGTGAAGGGAGCCGCCGAGAAACGCCACCCAAAACAGATTACGCATGATTCAAGTTTAATATTTAGTTCTATTTTGTATAAATGTTTCTCCGCTTTAAATGGGTGTTGGTACGTAGCTTTGGCTAGTCAATATAGGCAACACACCCGAAAAAATAGGTTCGTTCAGTTGTCGACTACAAAACGAAGGAGTGAGTTGCCCATTCGCAACAAATTATGCAAGGAGCATGCTACTTTTGAAAAATGTAGTCTACTCGCTCAAAGATGATGATGATGCTGATGTTATTGTTGCTCGTCTTTTTTTTCACACATGATGATGAACAAGTGATGGCTCAGCTCAATTGCACACTCCAACTTATTGAAGATCAAACAGCGAAACAATAGTCAAGTTTGGGAGTAAAAAATCTGGTCATTCTGATCTAATCTTTTTCTCTTCACGGTGCCACAAGGACTGCTTTACAGCTAAGCTAATGCATGCTTTTACAAACTAAACTGGCAAAGATTCATCGAACAACAAAAAATCCTATACCTATCTATAATCTATAGATACAGAGCCACTCTATTATACTGGGTCAAGGAAATGCTTTACTAACTGTTTACCGTTGTCCGAAGAGAGAAAAACGTTAGTTCTAATAAAGCTTTTGTTTTAAAATATTGTGCCTACACATCCTTGTCTTTAGGTTGTAAAGGGAAATAAACAACAGGAGATAAGACAAGGCTAGTCCACTTTTGGTTTTTCTTTTCATCATCATCTCCGGCTTCACCATCCTTTTTGCGTATTATTTGAGGCAGAGAAGTGTATGTACACTTCATTAACATCAATTGCTCTCTTTTCTAAAAGTCCTCATCAATTTATGAGGCTGTAATACTCATGCTAGTGATAACAATAGTTATACCTACGCAGTATCAATAGGCTACGTCTATCCACTTACTTCACAATTTACACCGAAGACAACGTTACGGACTCGGCTTTCGTCATGAAGTAATAAAGCTTTATTGAGTTGATTCTTGTACTATCCTTACGAGTTTGGAGTTGGAGACGCTTCATCATATAATGCAAACTTGTACAACGGTTTATCCACAAAACTTGTACGCTTATGCAATATATTGAGCTTGTGAGTTGTCGTGGTTGTTGCATGCAAACATTTTTCAACTTTTTTGTTTTCATCAATAGCAATTAATTTTCTTGCTAACGAAACTGCAATATTTGTTGGATTTGCCAGGTGGAATGCGATATTAAATAGGAATTACCACACCACATCGCCTCTTCAGGTACATGTAAAATATTTCGGAATTTGCCATCAGCGAATTTTAACATGCCTGTCTTAGAACCAGGGGAAAAGTGGATTGACAAAGGTCAGAGTCAAACACACAATTTCCAACAATCAAGAAAGTTCTAAGATAAAGTGTCATGTTGGGATCACTGTTCCCTCGAAAAAGACCACCCTTTGTGTATCACTTGTTGCTTCATTTCGTCAAATTAAAAAAATGTAACGCTAACACTTGATGATATGAAATGCTTTGGTTAAAAAATATGTTCCTGTCGTGCGCTTGAATGATTATACCTGCCACTCATTTATCTCTCCGCTTTGTAGATATAATATGTGATGGTGAGAAGGGTAACCAAGTGTCCTAATACGATGTACCATCCCTCGTGTTTCCCTTTAAGATAGTGTATTACAGTAAAACCTTTTATCATGGTACTAGTACATGCTCATTCTTGTCTACCTTTCACTTTTTCATTATCGAGAACATTGCTTGTTTACTGTCACAATAATATGAGCACATTTCCCTGAATTATCTGCAGAAGGCATTTTGCATTTTTTCGCCAAGTTTTTTGCCCATTTTGCCTTTCCTATTCCCTGTTGCGAGAGCAGAAGGAGGGAACTATAATTTTTTTGACGAAACATTATTCACGCACACATCTGTGTGCATTACTCAATTGTTTCTTCCTCCAGTACATAGTTTGGCTTTGGTGATAATGACGATGATATGGATGACGATATAGGAAATATGCTAGAACAATCAAAAATTCTTCAGGTTGTGTGAAGGTTAGATTAACCGGTTGAAGGTTGACTTTCATGGTATTGCCGGGCGCTCGCTTAGTTGGGAGTCATAAAATATGAACATTTCCATTTTATTGCTTTCATGCATTAG